>BQNB010057513.1:3416-26685 GCA_026074375.1 Tanacetum coccineum | reverse complement strand
CCCGATTCCCGATAATATTCTATTACAACATTAACTAATTAATTGACCGAAGCTCCATCGTAGAGTGACCGAGCTTCCTTGTTCGACTTAATAAATTGAGGCTAACATAAGTCCATCTTAAGCCACCAAATATTTTGTCTATGTTGTTTCCACTGTCACATTCCTCCTTACAGGTTCTCTATTCATGTTCTCCTTTAGAGCCCTGCACTCCCTTGCAAAAGGACCTTTTTTATGATAGTTATAACATTCCATCTTTGATTTGTTAAACCTTATGGTCTCATAACCATTTGGATTAATCTTCCTTCCAGTCTTATTTAGAAATCTTCTGGCTCTCATAGTCAACATAGCCATTTGCCACTTTAGATCCATCTCTTCCAAGTCATCAACATCAATCTGTTGTAAGTCCTCATCATTTAATTGTGGACTGTTAGATTGGTTTGCAAAGAAAGAATAGATCATATCATCACTCATACTATCAGTATTAGCAGAGTTAGAACCATAAGCTTGATTGGAACTGCCAGAGTTATTGGAATACATAAAAGCTACATTCTCTGAATTTTGGTTTGAGCTTGATGACCCTTTAACTTCAGTTTTATAAATCTTCAGATTGTTGTATAGGTCATCCATGCTTAAGGTGTCTGAATCAGGGTTTTTTCTCTAGATCAAGGTATGAGTCTTCCATTCTGATGGGAGACTTCTTAGAAACTTCAGATTCATATCTTCTTGAGAAATAGTTTCACCTAGAATCTCTAGCTGACTGATAAGCTTTTGAAGCTTATCATAGGTTTGATCAAGTCCTTCTGAGCTTGATCCATTGAAATTCTCATACTGTTGCTTTAGAAGTGTCTTTTGAGTTTTCTTTTACTCCTTATTACCTCCAAACCTTTTCTCTATGGCTTCCATCAGAGTCTTGGCACATTTGTAGGTATTAAACTTTAGTTGATGTTCATTTGGAAGAGCCATCAATAGTGTACCTCTTGCCTTTAACTCATTCTTTCTTGCTAACTTCTCCTCTGCAGTTGTAGGAGGATATGTTTGCTCAACACCATCAACAGTTCTCTTTGGTGGAGGTGAGTCTCCATTTACTATTACTTCTCAAAGAGCATAATCTGTCATTAGGAAGTACTGTTCTATCCTTATTTTCCAAAGCTCAAATTCTCCTGGATTGAGTACTGGAAGTTTTGCAGCAGCAACCATTGTTGAAGATCCTGCCTCTATGTTTTCACAAACAAATAGTTCTGATATGTGTAGATTGTTTCTTCTAATTCAAAGTTTCTCAACAAGCTATGATACCACTTGTTGAGTCTGGTAGAACTCCTTAGATCGTTTAAGACTTGAGAATGATTAGTTCTCATCTAGGATAATGATAACATAGATTGAATATTTGCATAGCGGAATTAATAAGGAATGAATCAATGTTATCACAAGGTTGTCTTTTATTAATCACAGCCCCAAATGATTCTTGAGGCTAAACACTAACTAACTATTAACTAACTAACTACTGTGTACACACGCACATGTTTACTAGACTCTCATTGGGAGAGCTCTATGTTTTTGGATGCACTATACCAGACGCCTATTACCCTTTATATATAGGGTTTACAAGAAAACCTAGAGTACTAAGGAAGCTATCTTTGACTTTTCAATGCATATCTTTATGGAAATCTTCCAGCTTTTAATTCTTTCATATGTAGAATACCAAAGTGTCATATTAAGCCCTTGTTGTTTCATTCGTCTTCATTTAAACATATGTAGTTTTGTAATCATCAAATCAATAAACCCAACACTTTTTGTGATGAATATACATGTTAGGTCTTAGAAAACTAGCTTTTGTTTGTATCATTCTTGATATGTCTAGGAAAACATGATTGTGTAGAAATGACACCATCGGGTAACAGTCTTTATACTACCTTGCCCCTTATATGGTTGATCCACTTTTAATATATTTCAAATGTATTTAATATACTCTTAGGGGCCTTGTAATAGTCTTCATACTACCTTGTTTGTGCGTTGCCTTAATGAAATTTTAAATAGACGGCGGGTTCGTGTAATTCGTTCATGACTTAGGAAATAATTACATAGATCATCACAAGTGTGACAAAGCAACAACACTGGGAGAAGCAATCTAGGGAGTAATACATGATTTAATAAACACAGTCTTTTATTATATTGTTATCACAAGTAGCGTAGTTTATATTTAGTTTAATAGCTAAAACCAACCAAACCTCTCAAATATATGATTTATCTGCTTTCTTATAAATATAAAAACACAAAAAGAATATTCTATCAACCCTTAGAATTTTGTTAGACCGTGATCAAACCTTTCTAACCTATTCCCCTAGAGAGCGATAACAACCCCCGAGTCTTGCCTATACTACACTACAACGGTTAGGTACACTGCCTAGGTAGTTGTAAAACTTCTTGTAGAAGTCCCTTATGACAACCGCAACAAGTTTTGGCGCCGCTGCATGGGGAATAGTTAGGTTTTGATCATATTTTAGCTTAGTTCTACTTGCTTGAATCCTTTCAAGTAAGTTTTAATTTTCGCATATTAGCTTTCTTGTAGTTTATCTTTTCTTTGTGTTAATTGTTCGTAACTCATTCTCGTCAACCACCATGGGAGACGAGAATCCTATCCGTACTCTTAGAGACTACTCCAAACCTAGCCACGAGGGCTACAGGAATACCATTGACCTCCCCGTAGGGAACAACGTGGTACCTCTTTGGTCCGACACCATCCGGTTGGTGCAAAATGGATGCTCATTCCACGGACTTTGGTCCGAGGATCCAAACCAACACCTCAAGGATTTCCTAAAACTAGTGGACTCACTTGACCTTGACGGTGAAAATAGGGAAAGAACGCGCATGCGTTTATTTCAATTTTCCCTTCGCGATCAAGCTAGCAATTGGCTTGAACGTCTTCCAGCAGGATCCATCACCACATGGGAGGATCTTACTACCCGATTCCTTGCTCAATTCTTTCCACCGAGAAGGACCCTAAAACTCCGCAATGATATCCTGATGTTCCAACAACATCATAGAGAATCTCTATCCGAAGCATGGACTCGTTTCAAGGACTTACTCCAAAAAGTCCCTCATCAGGGCATCGATCGTTGGCTTCAAATCTAAATTTTTTATGATCATGTCTCCTTTCATCTTAAGTGCGAGATTGACCGCGCCGCCGACGGCAAACTCCACATTAAAAATGCCGACGAATCTTGGGAAATCATTGAGAACCTCGCTCTTTACGACCATGAGGGTTGGAATGACATGAAAGAATTCGTCAAACCGGTCAAGGCTATTTCTACACCTCAAGGCATCTCAAAAACACCTGCCTTAAGACTCCTTGAGCTTGAAGACCAGATTAACTTCTTACTAAAGGGATCGCGACCAACCCCTAGGAGATCAACACACATCCCTCATGCTTATGCTGATGTAGTCCATTCCAACCCTCGCCTGCAAAACCATAATGAGCCGTCTAAGCTGAATCCCTTTACTTTTTGTGGACGTACAGGTCCAAGCCCTCAACCCCAAGAATTAGGAACTACTTTTGAGGCTCGAATAAGGGACTACATGGCAGCACACTCCGAAAGAATGGAAAGATTTGAGAACACCATTTTCAAGCAACGCGAGGAGATCAATGGCAGAATGACTAAAAGGTTCAGACTTCTCAAAGAACTCACGACTAGCAGATCCCCTAAAAAAGTATTGATAAGGGAAGAAGCCAAATTCCCCGTCTCAAGAACGTAAACTCTATCTCTCTAGCAAGAGGAAAGGAAGAAAAGAGTGACAAGACGGATAAGACACTCGACAACACTGAAAAGCCTATCGTAACAAAAACAGAAATACCAGTGATGGAAGCCGAAAGGAGTAATGAAACTAAAAATAAACTAATAAAAAAGGCTGAAAGGAAAGAAGTGGAAGAAGTACTCAGTTCTCGGCCTGTATAATATTATTTGAAGCATAAGATTAATGAAAAACTAATCGAGGGACTAGTCGATAATAATAGGTTCAATAACTCTTTGTCTAGGGCCTGAGTTGGGAAGGTAAAAGGAAAGACATATAACGCGTTGCCTCGAGGGCCTGTTTATGAAGCGATCATCAAAAAGAAAATAACAAAGAAGGAGGATGTCAAAAGGAATTTTGAAATACCTTGCAGCATAGGGGGCCTTAAACACGTGAATTCCCTCATCGATCAAGGGTCTGATGTGAGTGTCATGCCCTACTCCACTTACATGAAACTCACCAACGAGATGCCTGTTGAGACAGACATTAGACTCTCACTAGCTAACCACTCGTACATTTACCCTTTAGGAATTGTTGAGGACATATTAGTTAAGGTCGCTAAACATGTATATCCCATAGATTTTGTGATTTTGGATATCAAGGAAAATGAAAAGAGGCCTTTCATCTTAGGAACACCATTCCTGACAACGGCCAAGGCCGCAATTAAGTTTGATAAAAGCACCATAACTCTAAGATCTGGAAAGAGTAAGATAAGTTTCTATAGGGTACCTAATTCCCCCGGTATAACCGAGAAAAGAGTCAAGAATGACATAGAGCCCATAGCCCCTATTATGATGGTGAATAGGCTAGTCCTGGAATAGGAAGAAAAGATAAAGCTTCACTTGGAAAGGGAGATGGAGTTTAACCAATGGAGGAGCAAAATTTTCAAAGGCAAGCATCCTACTTTTATTACAACCAAGAGAGGAATGGAAGATGAAGGAGAAATCACGTAAGGACGTGTGACTTCGAGTCTAGCTACAAGACTCGTAAATAAAGAAAAGCACTTTTTGATAGGCAACCCAATATTTACTTTTATCACATATTAGGAGTGTCTTATGTGTTTTAATTTTTTACTATTTCTTTTATCATGTTCGAACTTTATCTTGTAATCATGCTTTATATTGTTTTTAAACTCGTCTTAATTTCAATCAAAGGTATTTTGCAAATAATAAGTGTAAGGGAATCTATCCAGCTTTTGAGCCAAATTCAAACATGTTAAATGAATTGTTTAGATTAATTCGCGTCAGTTTTGAGTCATATGAGTAAATTGTCAAATCTCAGGTTTTATGCAGCTATTTGTACAGGAATGAACTTATGGAATCAAGTGCAGGAAATTTTTCATCAAAAACAAAAAATTTCATTTTCACAGAACGTAGAGACGGCGTCACGATTTACACGCGACGCCGTCACCACGACACCTGTGACGGGGTCAGGATTTTCGTGACGGCGTCAAACGCCCAGGTCCAGAAAACTTAAAGTTTTTAATTATTTTTGAAAATAAAACTTGCATAACATTTAAAATATGTAATCTTCTGTTATAAGCCTGCAAAACCAATAAGTTTGACAATTCTCTCATCCTATCTTTACTGCTTTATCGAGTCAAACCCTAAATTCATATTGTATATTTGTATATCGCACATTTTATGCTTGGTATAGTTGTCTTTGTCTTTGACTTTAGGTTATATTTGATGAGAAGAAGCTTGAAAATTCTTAGGAAGTTTCATTGGATATTCTTAGGAAGTTTCATTGGATGATTCTTGGAGGACGATTTAACCAGTTATCGCATGTTTCTTCTCCATTAGTAAGCAAACCACGGGAGTACTAGTTTATTTTCCTTGTTCTCTTATCCCTTTATTCGTTTTTACGGGTACTTCTATAGAACATTAGGGACAATGTTCAACTTAAGTGTAGGGGGAAAATAAGCCTTAGAAACTATTGTTTCATTTGCCATTTGATTTGTCCTTAAAATGATGGTTAATATATCGAAACATAGCATAAGAGGTGATTTTGACCCAAATTTAAATTTTTTTATGACACATATCGACAAAAAACAAGTATTAAGAGCGTCTCATGGAGAGGAATTTATATTACTAGCACAAAAACCCTTAAATTCCACCCCTAAAATATAAGGTTCGCCCTTAGATGTTATACCTTTAGCTTGTTCGAGTTAAGGAGTGAACAATCATGTGTGTCTGTTCCATCGTTACGGATGTGTATGCGTAGTTTTGTTACCTTTTCTAGAATATTAGTATTGGTTACTTTAGGATTATAAGAGTGTACGGGTAGTATATTAAATTCTAGAACTTGTTTTTGTGATGCATCCCGAGACCACATAGTAAGTGTTAGGATTTGCTTGATAAGAGGCATTAGGATTGACCCATGTTTTAAACCTGTAATATTTATGATGGTCACACCGATCATATAACTCCCACACCCTTGCACGATGCAATCTTTAGTGCCTGGATTAACCCTAAGTATCAACCAATCACGGTTCTTGTAATTTTTTGGTTAAGTCAGACTATTAATGAAGAGCATTGTCACCCTTAAACTAATCGTTACACCCAAATTGCCTTAGCCTACCTTGTATGTACTCATCTTTAGTACATTATTGTGGTTTTAACCCAAGTTAATTATTTGAGTACACGGTTGCTAAGTCCTTTTCCTTGTAAATACTGTTTTGGGGCGATTGGGATTCATGGTAGTATTTATTCGCAGAAGAATAGGAAGCAAAGTTAAATCAATACCCCATATATTTGTTAATGATCTCTATGTTATTTTGCTATACCCCTTAAATTGGGTTCATTAGTTAGATTGTAATATTGAGATGTATGAAGCTCAAGTGTAGGGTACGTATTATAAACCCATGTCATGACTGTATATGTTATCATAAAAAATAGAAAAGAAAAGAAAGAGATTGATGTAGAGTTGTGTAGGTTTTATATATCTTTGTCGGTCTTGGCTTAGCAACAAACCATCCATATATCTCCATAAATTTGTTTTGTATTCGTGGCTTACATAATTAGCTAACCCTTCCACTCTCGCTACTTCACCAAAGTCATCCACTACCAAAATGTATTCCCATCGTGACTGTGCCTAGATTTCCATTATATGTTTTCTTATACTAGACCCATAAACTTTGTAAAGAACACTCGCTCTCGATCGCGCGGTAAGGAATAATGTTTACGCACTAGCAGGAAGGTTGATCCTTTCCAAGCATATGGTACTTTATTGCTTTGACAGGTAATGAGTGTTGATTTTCCGTTTCCCCCTTATGTTATAATTTATTATACACCCGAGTGAAAGAGAGAATCCTAAACACTTATGTGAGGTGCTAGTATATACTTTATGTGCTTTTAATTACAAGGTCTAGAAGGTTGTGTTGTAAAATACTTTTAAAGAGTAAGTAAAATGACCCTCATATTGCTATTGTCTAGGTAGAAAAGCCCATTTGCTTAAGGACAAGCAAATCCTAAGTGTAGGGGTATTTGATGAGGTGTCATTTTATACACTTTTTTGGGGTCGTTTAACCCCCTAAATCATGCATTTATGCCCAAAATAGGTACTTAATCGTTCTTTTACATGTATTCAGCATTTGGAAGGCATTTGGATGAAATACACATGACTTGGGCTCATTTGGAAAAGAAACGGACAAGACTACAAACCTACACTAACATATCTCAAGAATTTCTACTCAGAAGCTGGAGACGGCGTCACAGATTACACGTGACGCCGTCACAACGCATACCAAGACAGCGTCACAAGATCTCATGACGGCGTCAGAATGTATGACCCAACCCATTATCTAGAATATTCTATTCATGACGGCGTCACGATTAACACGCGACGCTGTCACGGCGATTTTCCTATAAATACAAATCCGTTTTTAGGGTTTTAAGTGTGTAACTTTAGAGTAAAATAAAGGGACAAACCCTAGTTCGTTTAGCGGCTGTTAGGGATGATTTTAGGGCCTCAAAACCCTATTGTACTTCCTTCAATTCATTTTTTAATCAAGTAAGATTATATTAATCATTCAATATGTCTATGTGTTGTTTAATTCATTACTGTTCTTGCTTTATCTTTAACATGTTTGGCTAAACATTCTGTTATGTTTATTTATAATTGTATGAAACCTAGGATGTAGATCTTAGTGGTGTTGCTTCTTGTGATGAATATGCATGTTAGGTCTTAGAAAACCAGCTTTTGTCTGTATCATTGTTGATATGTCTAGGAAAACATGATTGTGTAGAAAGGATACCATTGGGTAACAGTCTTCATACTACCTTGCCTCTTATATGGTTGATCCACTCTTAATATATTTCAAATGCATTTAATATACTCTTAGGGGCCTTGTATTAGTCTTTATACTACCTTACTTGTGCGTTGCCTTAACAGAATATTAAATAGACGGCGGGTTCGTGTAATTCGTTCACGACTTAGGAAATAATTACATAGATCATCACAAGTGTGACAAAGCAACAACACTAGGAGAAGCAATATAGGGAGTAATACATGATTAAATAAAAACAATCTTTTATTATATTGTTATCTCATTAGCATAGTTTATATTTTTTTTAATAGCTAAACCACACTAACTTTAAATATTATGATTTTCTGCTTTTCATAAAACATAAAAACCCAAAGAATCTTCTCTCAACCCCTAGAATTCTGTTAGACCGTGATCAAGCCTTCCTAACCTATTCCCCGAAAGAACGATAACAACCCCCGAGTCTTGCGTGTACTACACTACAACGATTAGGTACACTGCCTAAAGAGTTGTAAAACTTCTTGTAGAAGTCCTTACGACAACCGGAATCACCAATAAGGGAGTAAAACCTATTACGTGATTTGGAACAACATAAATCCAGATTCAGGTCAAATGAATACTTTCGTTTGATGGTATGTTGAAAGTATGTTCATACTAGGTTTAGAAAGAAGTTTCAGCCTTAGCTAGAGGCGTTTGATAAAATAATTGAGTCGGTGTTTTATTGAAAAATGGGAGGATTCGGTTGTGCTCCTCTCTAAGTCTAAACCTCATTTGGAGTGTTGTCAAATGCTCAAATATCATATGCATACCTTTATTGAAGTTTCCATATGTCTCGGGTAAGAGGAAAGTCAACATTGCAAAATCCATAAAAACGGACTTCGTAAGTGGCGCGCTGGCCACCCGTTGACGCATGCCCAATGCGCCAGATTCACAAATCTGTTTTTCTGGATTTTAGCTATCATTTGTTATTTTATGTTTTGCGAACATTTATTTGTCGTCGTTAAAACCTAAATGAGATCCTAGTCAATGTTGCACCAACAGAGCTATTAATCATGCAAACTTAAGGTTGCGATTTTGATTACCATTTAGACGATGCATCGATTTTAAACTCTAACTGGTGCATACAATGGATGTGTATGCCAACATATATCCACTTGTTTTCTTTCCAAAAAAATTGAGGGATTGCGTCCCCAATCTAGTTGATAGATGAATAAACAACTTCTTTTGAGAGATAATAAATTAGATTGGAGAATCTAATCATTTTTTGTTTTCGCATCATTAATGACTTGTAATGGTGTAATCGGTCATGCCAGAAAATACTATAATCATGACCATAAAATTATTTTATGGTTAGTAATTATCTTCCATAATATATTGTGGAAATCGTAGAGGGGGGTGAATACGTTTTCCTCTTAAAATCTTAAAAATGTTTCGTATCAAATCACCGATCAAGCGTGATATAATATGAAGAGTGTTCATATAAATTCTATACCAACAATACATATTCACATCAATGTTCACATCAATCCATGACAGAAACACAATCAAAACTATATAAGCAACACAACACACAATTGCAAATATAAATATAGAGCGATAAATGAAAGTATAAATGTAAAGAGATAAGTAAAAGGAAATGCAAACCGGACACGATGATTTATAGTGGTTCGGTCACGAAGCACCTCTTCGCCCTACTCCACTCCCCGAGCACCAAACTCGAGAGTTATCTTCACTAGTCAACAAGCTCCCTTTAGGCGGAGAAAACCGTACACAACGTTGCTTACACCGATTTACGACACAAAGCTAAATGTCGAGTTCTAATCTTATATAGAACCAATCTATCACAACACGACTTCACTACTTGTTCACGACTTCACAACACAACTTCACAACTACACAACTTCTTCACTTTAAAACTTCACAACTTCACTACACTTCACATCTTCCCTACACTTCACAACTTTACATAACCAAGACACTACCAAGATCATCAGGATCTATCATACCTTCTTATGATCACCGTGATCTAACTATTACACAAGTTTGGAATACATGGAATCGATCTATACATTGTGAATCTACTTCGTATCTTGATGATAACGAGAGTTCTTCTCTTGCACTTGGAGGAATAAGCTTGAATCACTTGGAAACAAATGCTTACGATTACATGATCAAAGGTTTTTAGAATATGTGTGAGATGTATAAACTAATTTAGGACAAAAAGAAAAGGTGCAAAAGGTTAGAAAATCAGTGGGAAATAGTCTAGTATTTATAGGCAAACTGAGTTGACTTTTTGTCTGGCCGGTCCCCTTAATTAGGGTGTCGGTCCCCTTAAAATTAAGGGGACCACCCGCGTATTTAAGGGGGTCGGCCAAGCCAGGACGCTCCATTTTTTTGTCTTTTTCAGGGGTGGTATTTTCTGGAATATTTTTAGCCGTTTTTAGGTAGAAAACTTGAATTCAAAATATTTATTTTAAATAAAGCTTTTTTTTAAATCTATAACTGTTTTGTAAAAGTTATAAGAATGTTTGTGACATTTTTATAAAAAAAATGTAAGGTTGAATAAAAATTCCTTTGATCATAAAATAAATTAAGCATTTATTTATTCATGCCTTAAGTGATTTACGTCGGGTGCAAACTTCGTTGAAGCAGACTTGAGACGTCCAGAGATGTTGTCGTATGAATGCATTGATGATTTGTGATCACGAGTAACTTAAGCACTTTATGTTATGTGTTATAAATTACATGTTTGTCATCACCAAAACTTGAAGAGAATGTATAGATTGAATATCATAATATTTCTACCAACAATCTCCCCCTTTTTTATGATGACAAAATATGTAAACTATAACTTATAGTAAAATGTATAAGTTCTGTATATCTTTTTTCATTTCCCTCCCTCGTTTTCACTTTTACACAGAGCAACACAAACTAGGTAACACAAATCCACACCCCCACCACCTCTGAGTTTTCAGGAAGAAATCCCGACACACCTGACACTCACTAAGCCACGCTGGCAATCCCTAAAGAGCCGCGATGGGTGAAAGGACTGTGTTTCATATCCGGTAGCAAAATGAGGATTTAGATGAAGGGCAGATTGAAAGCTAAGACGCCTTCGGAAGGCAGAACATTCCCTCCTCACTATAAATAGAAGAAGAAATCACACAGTGTGATCTATCTAGTTTTAGGAGTAGAGTAGTGTAGCTTATTAGCTTATTAGTTGCTTGTTATGTAATTTTAGCTTATTGTTCTTTCTCTAATGTAATTTCCTTTTACAAAAGTTTGTAACCTCTTTTAAGATTAATAAAATTAAGTTTCATTTAAATTTTGTCTTAATTTTGTTTTACTTTTAAAAGCAATCATGGTTTAAATTTGTTTTGATATAAATAAGCTCTTCAATTCCTATTAAGCTATCATTTAGTCAGCTAAGCTTGTTTTAAGCTTAATAAGCTCATTGCTCAAATTACCTAAAAAGGGTATTGAATAACTTCGCATTTGGGAAGATAAGCATTCGGAAGGGCCTTAGAGCTTATTCAGAGCTTATTATTAAGCTAGCTTGTTGATTTAAGCTCTTAAGAGCATTTTAGATCCCTGTTTAGCTGTGATAAAGGTACACATTTCTTTTTCTCTATTTTAGCTTATTGCCTTATTTAGCTTATTAGCCTGCTTATTTCTGCTTAATCTGTGCTTTTAATTGCTTAATTGTGCTTAATCTGTTTCAAGTTAGTTTAATATGTCTTATATTTCTAGTTTTCATTAGAATTAGTTTAGTTTGAATTTTAGTTAAAACTGCTCATTTAGTAGTCAAATTAGCTTATGAGTTTAGCTTATCAACTAGTGCTTATTTTACCAAAGTTTTTGCTTAATTGTCTTCAAATGTCTTAGTTCCTAATTTGTTTTAATAAAACAAGGATTCTTAAGATCTGTTTTAGCTAAAAATTAAAATTTCAATTCTTCAAGGGGTGTTTGAGGTAAGGGTTTTAATATGGTAAAATAGAGTTTAAGCTGTTTTTGGTTCTCAAATAAGTTGTCATAAGCTTAAATTTAGTCTAAATGTTAGTTTTTTTAAGTTTAGAATAAGTTTTGCTAAGTTTTTAGGTTGTTTGATTCTAAATATCAAGTCTGTCATTTCAAAAGTATTTTAAACTGACTTTTTAGTTAGAGTTTTGAGAAGTTTGCTTAAGGTAAGATTTTGTGTCCAAAATTTGCGTTCCATTGCTTCAATGAGTTACCGTTTTGAGTCAATTGTCTTTGGTATAGCTTTTTGAATATTTCAGCTCAACATTAGTCAAGATAAGTGAGTTCTTTAAAGTCTTAGATTTGCATATCATTGGAGGGTTTAACCTAGTTTATTTATGGTTATTTTTGATTGTTCTGAGCATATTATCATCTGAATTGAATCTGTTTTTAGTTTTTAATTTGTCTTAATAGCTTTTGAGTCTTAAAATTTAGTTGTAAGTAGTCATTCAAAATCCAAAAAGCCAAAAATACTAGTGTAGTATGTCATTTTTAATTGCCTTTTCTAGCTTATTTTCTAAATTAGTTTTCCTAATTCCAGCTTATTTGTGTTTTTCAAGTATCAATCTCAATCTGTTTTCAGCTTATAGTCATTTTCTAGAGCTTATTAGATCTCAAAATTTAGCTTAAAGTTTGTCAAAATTCCACTTAAGTCCTTTTTAAGTTATCTGTCTTAATGTCTTTTAAACTGCTTTTCAGCTTCTTTTGTTTGCTTATTCTTTGTCCTAAGTGCTTATTAAGTCTAGTCTGAATCTGTTTTCATCTTATTAGTCCTTTTCATAGCTTATTGAGCCATAAAAAATGCGTAAGAGTCTTACCTATAGCATAGCAGTCTTAATTTTTTTTCTAGATAAACTCTCAACTTTTAATCATCTGTTTCTAGCTTATTAACACGTTTCAGTTTTAAGTCTTTCATTAAAGTGCAGGTCCAGGACTCGAACCTGCGACCTCACCTTCACACACCAAAGTCTCAACCAACGCGCCCTTAGGTCTTTTTCATAATATGCTTGTCCCATTTAATTGTTATATGTTCTTTAGTTTCTAGTTTATTTGCTTATTATAATTTTCACAGCTTATTGAAATAAGCTGTGAGTTCTATTTTAGTTTCTAAACCTTTATTATTAGTTTCGAGTATTTTATAATTTTTTTTAGAATTTTCAGTTTTCATTTAATATTTTTAATTGCATTTTTAGTTTAAAAAGCTTTAAAATTAGTTTTAAAAATAATAAAAATACAAAAAAATATAATTTTTGTTTTTAATATTTAGTTTAGGAAATTTGAAATTTGAATTTTAGAGTTTTAATTTTGTGTTATTTGGTTTAATTAGTTTTATTTTAAATTGTTTTTCCGTTTTAACTGTCGTTAGAATTTAATGGTGCGTGCCTTTATATGCTTTTATTTTGCGTTAGTAGATTTAGAAACCAAAACCAAAACTTAAATGACAATCAAGCTCGATTTACAACATGAATGTAGATTTCCATTCACTTCTCACCGAGGAGAACGATACCCGTGTTGATTACTTATTATTATTTCCTAAAAATAATTTGTATGATACTTTGCTTATTTATATGTATGTATATTATATATATATATATATATATATATATATATCTGGGGGGGTTTTGTGGAACATCAAATGGCGCCGTTGCCGGGGAGAGGTGTAGCGATTTTTACGGGATTGTTCGTGTTCGAGCCTTGAAGATCCTTTCCCCGTGAAAGTTTTCGTTTTATTTTATATATAAAAATAAAACCAAAAATATTTTTCTAATTTATTTTATTTTCTATTTTCCTATTATATTTAAAATATAAAAATGAACCGTCTTGTCTTAATTGCATTTCGGCTCAATCTTTAGTTAACAAACTATAAGAGTAGGTATACAGGAGAGGTCCCATCCTACGAACTTCTACCCGGAAAGGAGAAAGGTTTTTTAATAACGCTTCGCGCTTTAACCCGCTCCTCTGCTTCTTTGTGGCGATTTTCTAAAGAGCTATACCACCGTACACCTTTGACTTTCAGTTCCAAAAATATTTTTCCTTTCTTATTTTATTACTTTCTTTCCTTATGTTTTATTTGAAGAATTATAAATATTCCAAAGGTGCATGATGGCCATTTTCCATGATATGATCGAGGAAACAATGGAGGTCTTTATGGACGATTTCTCGGTCTTCGGGGATTCTTTTTCGTCATGCCTTTCCTATTTAGACAAAATGCTCAAATGGTGTGAAGACACTAATTTAGTTCTAAACTGGGAGAAATGCCATTTTATGGTAAAAGAAGGCATTGTTTTAGGACATAAAATTTCAAAGTCCGGAATTGAGGTCGACAAAGCTAAAGTTGATGTTATAGCTAAACTCCCTTATCCGACTACCGTTAAAGGCGTTAGAAGTTTTTTAGGTCACGCCGAGTTTTATCGTCGATTTATCCAAGATTTTTCTAAAATCGCCCGGCCGATGACCCATCTTCTTGAAAAAGAAACTCCGTTTGTTTTCTCAAAAAAATGTATTGACGCGTTTAATATACTTAAAAAGAAGTTAACCAAAGCCCCGATTTTAGTTGCCCCCGATTGGGACCTACCATTTGAAATTATGTGCGACGCTAGTGATTATGCGGTAGGTGTAGTCTTGGGGCAACGTAAGATCAAACTTTTTTAGCCTATACACTATGCAAGTAAGACCATGACGGATGCTCAAGCAAGTTACACGACTACGAAAAAAGAATTATTACCCGTTATGTATGCTTTTGAGAAATTTCGGCCTTACTTAGTCTTATCAAAGACCATAGTGTATACGGACCACTCGGCTCTTAAGTATCTTCTTGCTAAGCAAGATGCTAAGCCAAGATTTCTCCAGTGGATTCTCCTACTCCAAGAATTCGATGTTATAATTCGTGATAAAAAAGGAGCGGAGAATCTCGCAACTGACCACTTATCAAGACTAGAAAACCCCCATCAAAGTGATCTTGAGAAAAAGGAAATTACGGAATCATTTCCTCTTGAGACACTTGGTATGGTTACTTTTCGTAGTGATGATAATACCTCATGGTTTGCCTATTTTGCAAATTACCATGCGGGGAATTTTGTGATTAAAGGAATGTCGTCCCAACAAAAGAACAAGTTTTTCAAGGATGTTAAGCACTACTTTTGGGATGACCCCTATTTGTTTAAGATTTGTGTAGATCAAGTGATCCGGCGGTGTGTTTACGGCAAAGAAGCTGTTGATATCCTCACAGCTTATCATAATGGTCCCACCGGAGGACATCATGGTGCCAACTACACCGCCAAGAAAGTTTTTGATTCAGGATTGTTTTGGCCTACCATTTACCGTGATGCCCATGACTTGGTCACACGCTGTGACACTTGTCAACATCAAGGAAAAATCTTGCAACGTGATGAAATGCCCCAAAATGCTATTCAAGTTTGCGAGATCTTTGACGTGTGGGGTATCGATTTCATAGGCCCGTTCCCGTCTTCACGAGGGAACAAATATATACTCGTGGCCGTCACTTACTTGTCAAAATGGGTTAAAGCGAAAGCGCTTCCCACCAACGATGCCCGAGTAGTGGTTAAGTTCTTAAAACAATTGTTTTCTAGATTTGAAACCCACGGGCCATCATTAGTGATCGATGGATGCATTTTTGTAACGACTAATTTTCTAAAGTTCTTTAAAAATATGGCATTACACACAGGCTTTCGACCTTGTATCACCCACAAACCAGTGGCCAGGTGGAGGTTTCCAATAGAGGTTTAAAAAGGATTTTAGAAAGGATGGTAGGTGAGCATCAGGCGAGATAGGCCGATAAACTTGATGAAGCCTTATGGGCTTTTCGTACCGCTTTCAAAACACCGATCGGTTGTACTCCTTATAAGCTGGTATACGGAAAAGCCTGTCATCTCCCTATCGAGCTTATTGGGCCTTGAAATGGACTAACTTTAACCTAAAAACCGCGGGTGATCACCGTAAAGTTCAACTTAATGAATTAAACGAACTTCGAGATCAAGCCTACAAGAATTCTTTGATCTATAAAGAGAAAACAAAAAGGATCCATGACTCCAAGATCAAGAACCGCGTTTTCAACGTTGGTGATCGAGTCCTCCTTTTTAATTCTCGATTAAAGATTTTCTCGGGCAAGCTTAAGACCCGCTGGACTGGACCATTCACCATTACCTAAGTATTTCCTTACGGCACCGTCGAGTTATCTCAAATCGACGGGCCTAACTTCAAGGTGAATGGTCATAGACTTAAGCACTACTTTGGAGGGGACATACCACCGACGGGTGTCCCGGATCTCTAAACTTTCCCCATGGACCAATAAATTCGGGGATCGAGTCAGGCTCGTGACTGGGATAACAAAAACAAGCACTTTGTGGGTGGCAACCCATACTTATCCTTATAAGTAGTATATTTATTAATAAGTGTGATGTGAGGAGGCTCGCCTCTTCCTTTCTCGTGTTTTGTGTTTTGTGGTTTATGTCCAGGATTGCCTCGGATTATGAAGACTCTCATGCTTGTGGTTTTGTCCATCGTCCACTCGATCTTCAATCCTTCACATGCCTATTTATAGGAATCCGATATCCGATATGTTATTGATTCGCGTTTATCTATTAAGCATACTTAATAAATGGCTTTAGATTTGCGTAGAAACTCCTTAATATTTGGATTTTGCCTTGAAATTAGTATGGGGGTGACAGTCTCACATTGAGGACAATATGTAGTTCTAGTATGGGGGGATCTTTTGATTCGATCTTACTTGCATTTGCCTTGTCTTCGCGTAACCCTGTTTTTCCACCAAAAATAGCAAAAATATGCAAAATTTAAAATTTTTCAAAAAGAGAATAAGTGTGTTGACACATAGTTTTGTCTTTTTAGGAATAAATTTTGACTTGATCGAGCATGTTGCGCTCTAGCTTGCCCCTTAACTTATATAAATTTAAGCTTTTGCTAGTCTTTTATATAAGAAGCTTTAAAACGCGAATTCTAGCTTGAAAAAGCCAAGAGTTTTGCAAGCTTCCATGTTAGACTTTAAATATGCTAAGCTTGTTTTTATTAGACTAAGCATTCGCGGATCTTTTTATTAAAGATTTTAAATTTGCGAAGAACGAGAAATGATAGAGTTTTATATAAGTTAGATGCTAAACATAGAGTAGTTGGAACTCTTTAAGGCTCATAAAGGTTAATTGTGGCTTTTTGCTCCCATCAACTTAATAAACGTTATATAATTGTTGAATAAATAAAGTTACTTTAGGTTTTTGCGATTCTTAGTTTAAATCACTTCGTAGAGATTCCTTCTGGTGAAAGTAAGGTACACATCGAGGTTTTGTCAGTGTTGTAGGGAAATAGACTCCTGGACCATGGTCGGCTCGCATACCGATGTGGCAGTTGTTAAAAGACCACAGAACTTGAAATTTGGCTATAATAATAATAGTTATGTAATAAACTGAAGCCAAAATAAGACCGCTACCTCTTGCCGGCTCACAACCGATGTGGTAGTCATTTAAAGGGTGGAGGTAAGTATGAATAATAATAAAAACCGTGGGCTGATAAAAGTTTACTGCATCTTGCAGGCTCACAACCGATGTTGCAGTCTTCTAAATAAGGCACATAGTTATTATCCGAGACTGATAAAAGTTGGTGCATCTTGCCGGCTCGC
Organism: Tanacetum coccineum; assembly: GCA_026074375.1. Taxonomy (NCBI): domain Eukaryota; kingdom Viridiplantae; phylum Streptophyta; class Magnoliopsida; order Asterales; family Asteraceae; genus Tanacetum; species Tanacetum coccineum. The sequence goes on along the minus strand of BQNB010057513.1, from coordinate 8,971 downwards.
AACCGATGTTGCAGCCTTCTAAAAGGTCAAGGAAATTACCGAGGTTAAAATATGTTTGCTGCATCTTGCCGGTTCACAACCGATGTTGCAGCCTACTAAAGGACCAAGTTTTAATAATGTTGCAATAATATCAATAATAAAGCCAAATTTCGACTTTGGGGTTATCTAAAAAGGATAACCCCTAAATCATGCGAAATTAGAACCTTAATGTGGACCTTATTCTCACAATATCGTCTCTTTAAGAAAGGATTTCAAACTAATTATGGTCTAAACCGGGTTTTACTTTATGTGAATAAGACATTAATTGATTGTCACAAATAATAATAATAAAATCTTTTGAGGATTTAGGAAATAAGGGAGCGGAAAGTAGCAATACTTTCACAATTAGCGTTTATGAGTAGTGTTAGCATATTAACTTGTATTTAACAATGATTTCGTTTTTAAGCTTGGTTTGGGGCAGGTGAAAAATCAAGGACGATGAATTTATTCTTTTTAATATTTCTTGTTCCGTGAAATTATGAATAAATGCATAAAACTGGTAAAACGGGGTGCTTTTCAAAACTACTGATTTCTTAATCCCCTTAGATGAACACTTAGCTACTTTTCTAAGTAATTAGTCTAGGGGGTTGAAAATTTTGGTTTTCTAAGTTTGTATTTATGACATTGCGTGAGGACACGACAATAGCTTAGTATGAGGGATTTGGTATGTGCTTAAATACACATACCTTTTACCTAATAAAACAAGCTAAAAAGACCAATAATGACCAATAAATACAGAAAAATGCATTGTATTCGTTTGTATTGTGAATTGTGTTTTACAGATAACGGATATTGCACAAAAGGACAAAAACAAAGCAAAACGGACAAAACCAAGCATGGGAATGGAAAGAGTACAAAAAATCAAAGCCGAAGGCGAATTTATTTTAAATCTAATCCTGTTAATCCTTTATCCTAAAGGAAACCCTAAAACAATTGCACCATTAGTCCCTGGATACTTACACAGTTAGTCCTTGGGGACTAACACCGTTAGTCAAAAATAATTACACCATAAGTCCTAACCCTTAATCCCCGTTAATCCCATTAAACTTATAACATAAAATCTGGTACAAAATAATAACCCAAGCCCAATACCCATGACCCAGGTCAAAACACTATTTACCGTCTCTCTTTTCATCTCTTTTACACAGAGCACACACACGCAGGTTAAATTCTTTCACCCCCACACACTCTAAAGCCCTTCTAGAAGAAAATGACGCACGCAATGACGTCTTTTGTAGTCCATGCTGGCAATCTAGAGCAACACGATTGGTTGATCCACTTGGCACTCAATCCAAGGGTTCTAATGATTGATCTAGAGGTTGCTAATGATTGGAGGGTCAGGATTGGAGGACTAGGACGCTCCTTGAAGGCCTAGAAGGTTCAGAAGTCCCTATAAATAGGGCTCTCCTCACACACAGATTGGAGTATCTAGTGTAGAATTTAGTTTTTAGCTTATTGTTAGTTTTCAGTAGCTTATTGTATTTTTCTTTAATCAGTTGTGTCAAAAGGTTTGTACCTTCGTTTCTTATTAATAAAAATTAAGTTTCCTTTATATCATGCTTTAATTTTATTTTATTTTCTTAATGCACTTATGGTTTAATAAGCTGATTAATACTCTAATAAGCTCAATAAGTTTTCTGAATTACTAATAACCTAGTTTATACTCAGTTAAGCCTTCAAAGCTTAACTGAGCTTATTAATTCTCAAATCTCTCCCTAAATATACCTCAACATTATTGGAAAGGAAGCCAAATTTGGAAGGGCTTACATGACCCCACCAGCTTATCCTAGATAAGCTGGAGCTCAGTAGAGAAGCTCTTAGAGCATATTATAAGCCTTGTTTGTGCAAAGGCAATTGTAAGTTCTTATTTTCCATTTTAAAGCTTAATTTTGCATTTTAGCTTACTTTAGCTTTTTGTCAGCTTGTTATTAGTTAGAATAGCTTATTACTGCTTATTATTTTTGTTTGATGCTTATTGTGCTCAGTTGTTAGTTTAAATTTCATTTTATAAGTTTCTGATATAAAATAGTTGAAAATCCAAAAAGTATTAGCATAACTAGTGGCTTATTGTTACAGCTTGTTTGAATATTGAAATTTGCTAAATAGGTCTTTTATAAGTTTGTCACTATTTGGTATAGCTTATCTAAGCTTTAATTCTCAGTTTTATAAGCTAAAAATGATTTTAAGCTATCTAAAAGAGTGTTTGGCACAAGACAGCACTAACTTGAGTTAGTGCTGTCAAGAGCCTTTTGGTTCTTCAGATCAAGTTTAAACTTCAAATTTAAAGTTATAATACAAGGATTTAAGGTTTTTGTTTGGCTAAATCAAGTTTTAATAAGTTTGTGTGTATGATGCTTGAATCTGAGTTCATAAGCTCAGATTTATAGCATTTTGAGCTTAGATTTATTCTAAGTTGCTATTTTTGCTGATTTTCTCTTGTTTTGGTGTTTAATTGATGTAGAAATCAAGTCCTTAAGGTCTGCATAATTAGATTTGTGTTTTGGCTAAAATTTTGGTCAACTGCATCAGTTAGCAATTCAGCCTTCTAGCCTTTTTCAATCTAAAATTTAAGGTAGTATAAGTTAGATTTAGGATTTAAAACTTGGTGCACAATTAGTTCATAGGTCATATTTGATAAGTTAGGGCTTATTTTAGGTTTAAAAGCTTATTTTCATATCTGTTTTTAGGGCTGCAAATCAGCCTTTAAAGTTTTGATTGAAATTTAAAAAACCAAAAATAGTGTATAATGCCTGAACTAGTTTTTTCTTTTAGCCTTTTATTTGCTTATTTGGTTTTCAAAATGCTTTTTAATTGCTGATTTAGTTAATTTGAAGTATAAGCTTTTAAGTTTTAAAAGTCACTAAGTCATAAGGATCTGTTTAAGGGCTTAAAAATTAGCTTAAAAGTACCCTCTTGGTCTACATGTTAACTAGTTTTTAGCAAAGAGCATTTCTGCTAGTTTGTGCTTATGGCTTATTAGGTTGGCTTAATTTGGACTTGTCTTTACTTATTAAGTTGGTTTCAAGCATTTAAAAACTCATTTGGCTAGCAGCTTTAGCTTATTAAAGCTTTTAGCTAAAACAATTTAGCTTTTAATCATTACAAGTTTAAAATATAAACTGTGCTTTTTAAAAGCTTTTTACAAGCTTAATTTTAAGTTTTGAAAATTCTTGTTTTTATAAAAGTTAGTTTTTAAGCTTATTGAAAGATTTTACAAAAAGAAATTTTGAAAAATTAAAACATATAAGAGTATAGGGAAACCAAGGGTGAGCAAGGCTCGAACCTCTGACCTCAACCTTAACCCTTATACGTTTTAACTCACCACTCCACAACCAACTGCGCCCTTTGGACTTTTACGTCCAAGGGTAATAAGCACTTCGAGTGCTAAATCGATTTTTCCTGGCTTATTGTGTTTAGCCTTTTCAGTAGTAATTTTCTTGAAATCTATTTCACATTGGCTTATTTTAGGAATTTTTTTTCAGATTTAAAATAATTAGTTTAGTATTTTTCTTTCATTTAATTAGTTTAAAAACTTTAAAAAATTCATAAAAAATTAAATAAAAATCAAAAATATAAAATTCTTTTTTTGAAAATTTTCTTTTATTATTTAGAAGGTTTAGAAATTAAATTTGCTTTAGTAGGACTTAAATTTGCTTAGTTGGATAATTTAGTCGCGTTTTTAATTTCCCGTTAGATTAATTGTTAATTGCTTTATTTGATTACGTGCTTTTACTTGTTAGTGCAATTTTATTTGTAGAAATAGTAAACCAAATCAAATCCTTGAATTATTCAATTACGCGATCACAAACTAAACCGATTTTCAATTTGCATCTCGTCGGGATACGACTCGGGAAGGTTTTGAATTTTACTTTGGATAAAAGTAATCTTCTAGAATCCTCACGTTTACTTACTATACTATTATTGACTTATCCTTATACTATATTTTACGTATACGTATCGGGAGGAATCAATTACCCAAAACAATTTAGTGGTGTGATGGTTGACGACATATTTCCACAATCATATCAATCGCATTCCCCGATGATCCTACTTATACTATTTAGAGAAAATAGATAAGTAATATAAATAAATATTTATAATTTATAATTATAAATATATCTCGACAAGTCCATTCGGTAAACCTTAGTCACTTCAAAATAATCATTATACGGTTAAAAATAAAACGTTTACTCATAATAAACACTTCAGAGAAGTTTCGAGAAAAATTATATTTTTCGTCTTTTAGTGAATTTATTAAATAATATTTTATTATTTAAAAATCAAAAATCATGTTTTTAGGAAAATTTCTAAGTATAAACTTTTTACGAAATTTCGACATGACCCTTACGCTCATACAACGTTTTCCAAGGTTTCATACCATATTTTCAACACTTTTCATAAATTCGACACTTTTCGACAAAATTCCAAATCTCAATCTTTAACGTTTATTAAAACGTTTTTCCCAAAATATCGTTCAATATTACTTTGTAAATACATTTTCACTTTCAAAAGTCCGTCAAAACTCTCATAACGACTAAATATCGTTTATTCGGCTTTAAGGCCCAACAAGGGTCCATTAAGATATTTATAAGTCTAAAATATGATCCAAGTTCAAAACCAAGGTCCATTTACATATATAAGCATATACTTATAAGTAGAAAATAATCCGGACCACAATAAGCCCTCCCATTAAGCCACGGCTTAAATAGAATTATTGGGCCGTGAGTCCAATAGCTCAAAAATACGTATATTAAGCTTGAAAATAAGCTAAAAAGCTACGTATCGCATTTGGTTACTACCATAAGCCTCAAAAATAGTCTACAACATACGCCATAACACAAAAATAATCAAAATCACTTTCCTAGTGATTTTGGGAATGGTTCGTGGCAAATAAGCCAAGAAATAGCTTAAAAATAAGCCCGAATAAGCTATACATGCTACTATAAAAAATAAGCATTCTAGCATCATGTATTATTCAACCATCATGACCACAACATCAAAAATACAAAAACTCTTTTTTTCCTTTTTTATCCAATGAATCAAACACACCCGTTTTATTCATTTCGCTTCCAAAAATCAATTTTCACAACGATCAACATGTACAACTAACATCTATGCATCAAAATAAACTCAAAACTTACAAAAAATCTTCAAAAATGTACATTTTGACACGAACCGAACAACCCAAACGTTGTTTAAATGAACACCCAAACACTAGTATCAACCCGGAATATCACGTTCTCGATCAAAGTTGGAAAATTTATGGTGGATTGTTGTTGGTAAAGGGCGGACGAACACACTTAAGTATGTGTTTTATTTTTTGATAATGAATGGATAATGAGAGCTAGTAGAAGGAATATAATTGTACACCTTAAGACACATTAGCATCATGTATTATTCAACCATCACGACCACAACATTCAAACTACAAAAACCCTTGTTAATACAAATAAACCGGTTTTAAACAAAATGTTTCTACAATCAACTTAGGCTAAGGTTTTATTAATGACAAAACA
>BQNB010057512.1:13173-38185 GCA_026074375.1 Tanacetum coccineum | reverse complement strand
AACGATCATTTGTAATTAACTTTTTCTTTTCTAATTATTTTTTAAATTTTCTTATTATTTAAAGTTTTTTGAGTTAATTACAAACGGCCGTTAGTCAAAAGGACACTTAGCAAAAGGACTAACGGTGCAAGAGATGACTCTAAATAATAACTAATAAAAGTGTTTATAGAAAATCAAAAAACTTTAAATAATAAGAAAATTTAAAAAATAATTAGAAAAGAAAACACATTTTTGAGTTAATTGCAAACGGTCGTTAGTCAAAAGGACTAACGGTGCAAGAGATGACTCTAAAACATATGATAATGAAACAAATTTTGAAAGTTGGATGGGTATTGTGGTACTTTTTTGCGTTCGTGTGTGATAATAGCTCAAATAGAAAAGTACGTTGCCATTAAATGTCATTAACCTTTTTTTCATCTCCCTTAATCAAAAAACTTGAGTACTGACGTAGCGTTTGGTACGTTGTAATCAAAATGGGAATGTAAAAGATTATTACGATGTAATGAAAAAATATTGTTTGTTTATATTTACAGAATGTAATGATTCATTCGTTCAGGGTCCCCTACTTTTTTTTCATTACATCTTCTAATGAAATCAAAATTACATAAAACATCACAATCAACGAACCAATTAAATAAACGTCCTATCATCAATTGGGTTTTTTTAGTCTTTTTACTATCGATTCCATTACGTCTTAGCATACAAACCAAAACATGACTACTAAGTGTAATGAATCATTATTTTACACTATTTATTCCATTACGTCGTTTATTTCATTCATTTGACATTTCATTCTATCCTATCAAACGAACCCTAAGCATAAGTGATACAGTAATCATGGTTAAATCTGATACGATTCGTGAATCTCGAATAATAGTTGATGATTTTTAAAATGTGATATGGAAATGACAGAAATCGTAACTTAGACTTGATTTGAGTGTGCTACTGCGTTGTGATTTTGTTTGTAAATTTCTGATTTTTTTTGTTTGGTTGGGAGGTTAAATCTGATATGCTTTGCAAATCTTAAAATGATATGAAACGGTTGTTAAGTTGTGATGTTAAGTTGATATGAAGGACAATATATGAGACAAACTCGAATCGGACCGAGACCGTTTTAGCCGAAAATCACGGATCAAGGTTTGGTTCTTCGGTCGGTCCGGTTCGAGAAGGCATTATTAGTCGGTTGTACGTAAGATCGGACTTGACCGACCCGGATCGAAGACAGAACATGAGGTAAATAAACCTCAATCAACAAAATATCACTTCAAGAAAACAAGCCAAGATACAATATATCACTATAAGATTGCCAACATTGTTCCGCACCACAAAACCAAAACCAAACTATGTTCACATGTTTTCATTTTTAGATCCGCAAAGACTTAAACCCGTGTTAATAGTGAAAGAAACGACCATTTTCTTGATTACGTGGAAGAGGGTTTTCCGTCTTGGAGAGATATTTTTAAAAGTACCCACCAACGCCTTCACCTTACTCTTCCTGCTTTCAGCGTGCTTACTCGCTGTTTCTTCAATGATGTTATTCAACAACCCGTGAGCATCTTTCTTTTCCTGCTCACCTTGACGATGCTTCAAAATAACACTCTTACGCCCATTTTTAGAATCGTTATTCTCAGACTGAATGTCAAGAACCTTTCCCCTTCTGAACTTCAACTTTACCCCCTTATCATCTGTGTCTTCGAAAATTACCCCTCTGCCCTTTCTTCGGACTTTGTCCTGAACCCCTGCAGTTGTTTCCATTTCATCATTCTGTGCAGCAGCAACCTCTTTCTCATTATCTTCTGAAACTTCAATTTCTTCATTGTGATCATCTATGTACTCAGACTCGTCTTCTAGAACCCCTTCATCTTGAGTGCTTTCAGACACCGGAAGTGCAATTAGCGACTCTTCTGAAACTTCTTTGTCCAAAAAAGCATGGAAGCTCTCAATAACCGTGGGCATTATGGTTGAGTTCTCAGATAGTTCTTCATGTGGAATAAGTTCAGATCTTTCATTAACTGTATACGTGATGAACGACTCTTCTTCTCCAATATCGTCCCAGGAAAAAGGCTCAGATTCATTGCAAACCGGAGGGTTGACCAATTCCATTGATGGAAAAATAGCAGAGTTCACTCTCGGGGTTTCTTCACTTACATGTTCATGGCGCTCACCATACTTACAGATATCATGACACGAACCGGTGGAAGCTCTGAGATAATTAGGAATAGCAGACTTCACTCTCAGGGTTTCTTCACTTGGAGTATCCATTTCATCATTTTGTGCAGCAGCAACCTCTTTCTCATTATCACTACTTTCGGACTCATCTTCTGAAACTTCAACCTCTTCATTGTGATCATCAGTGTACTCTTCTAGAACCCCTTCGTCTTGAGTGCTTTCAGACACCGGAGGTGCAATTTGCGACTCTTCTTTGTCCAAAGAAGCATGGGAGCTTTCAACAACTAGAGGTGCAATCGACGGTTCTTCTAGAAGTTCTTCATCTGGAATAAGTTCAGATCTTTCATTAACTGTATACGTGATGAACGACTCTTCTTCTCCAATATTGTCCCATGAAAAAGGCTCAGATTCATTGCAAACCGGAGGGTTGACCAATTCCATTGATGGAAGAATAGCAGACTTCACTGTCGGGGTTTCTTCACTTACATGTTCATGGCACTTACCATACTTATAGATATCATGACACGAACCGGTGGAAGCTCTGAGATAATTAAGAATAGCAGACTTCATTCTTGGGGTTTCTTCACTTGGAGTATCCATTTCATCATTCTGTGCAGCAGCAACCTCTTTCTCATTATCACTACTTTCGGACTCATCTTCTGAAACTTCAACTTCTTCATTGTGATCATCAGTGTACTCAGACTCGTCTTCTAGAACCCCTTCGTCTTCAGTGCATTCAGACACCGGAGGTGCAATTAGCGACTCTTCTTTGTCCGAAGAAGCATGAGAGCTTTCAACCACCAGAGGTGCAATCAATGATTCTTCTAGAGGTTCTTCATCTGGAATAAGTTCAGATCTTTCATTAACTGTATACGTGATGAACGACTCTTCTTCTCCAATATCGTCCCATGAAAAAGGCTCAGATTCATTGCAAACCGGAGGGTTGACCAATTCAATTGATGGAAGAACAGCAGAGTTCACTCTCGGGGTTTCGTCACTTACATCTTCACTTGGAGTATCCATTTCATCATTTTGTGCAGCAGCAACCTCTTTCTCATTATCTTCTGAAACTTCAACTTCTTCATTGTGATCATCAGTGTACTCAGACTCGTCTTCTAGAACCCCTTCGTCTTCAGTGCATTCAGACACCGGAGGTGCAATTAGCGACTCTTCTTTGTCCGAAGAAGCATGAGAGCTTTCAACCACCAGAGGTGCAATCAATGATTCTTCTAGAGGTTCTTCATCTGGAATAAGTTCAGATCTTTCATTAACTGTATACGTGATGAACGACTCTTCTTCTCCAATATCGTTGCATGAAAAAGGCTCAGATTCATTGCAAACCGGAGGGTTGATCAATTCCATTGATGGAAGAATAGCAGACTTCACTCTCGGGGTAAGAACCCTTTATTTATAGGATCAACTAGAAATCAACCTAAATAAAGATTGAATTTAGTTTCCCTATTCTAAAACATAATGATTAAGCATATAGTTTCCGTAATCAAGTTTATTACTCACAACAGGAAACAAGAACATAAAAAAGGAAACCAAATATTGATTAAAACTCGAGATATTCAACCAAGTTTGCGATCCAATGCCCCTGCATCATCCTCTCCTGCTTGAGAAAAACTCGTCCTCGAGTTTTTTTCATCTTCACTCTCTCCGGAATATGGTGATAAATCAGACACAATAAAAGTAGCAGACACGTTGTAATGTCCAAATAATTCAAATTCCCTTTCTTTGTAAGGACTCGACCTCGAACCTTGATTGTCGTAAAACCCAACTTATCGTCAATGGGTGCAGCTTTCAAATACCCTTCTTGATATTTTTTCCCACATCACTCAAAGTGAGAAAACAACGTTTACTAACCTGTAGGACATTTGTTTTTGGCTTACCGGAGCTTATATGATTTTGGTTATTTTTCATAACTCGAATTTTCCGCTGGAGTAGAGATTTTGACTCAACATAAGCCGAAAAGTTCCCGTGCTTATGAAAAATAAGCCAAAGTCATATAAGCTCGTAAGGTAAAAAAAGAAGCTTATGGGGTGTTTGCTTAGGCTTATTTGTGGGCTTATGATAGTTTATTTGATTTCACCTTATTTTTCATAAGCCCCAAAACCTGTATATAATAGCCGGAAAATTCGAGCTTATGAAAAATAAGGCGAAATCATATAAGTTGGTAAGCTAAAAAAAAGAAGCTTATGGGGTGTTTGGTTAGGCTCATTTGTAATGGATTATTGATAGTTTATTTGGAGTTCACCTTTTTTTTTCATAGCCCCAAAATCTGCATATAACTAGCGGGAGAAAAAATCTAGCTTATGAAAAATAAGGCGAAATCATATAAGCTGGTAAGCCAAAAAAAAGAAGCTTATGGGTTGTTTGCTTAGGCTTATTTGTGGGCTTATGATAGTTTATTTGATTTCACCTTATTTTTCATAAGCCCCAAAATATCTATATAATAGCCGGAAAATTTGAGCTTATGAAAAAGAGAAAAATGCAAATGTGCTCCCTGTGGTTTGCAAAAATTGCAGACTTACTCCCCAACTTTACGAAAGTGCAAGGGGGCCTCCCCAGATTAAAACTTCCATTGCATTCGTGCTCCCTGGCAGGGAGCACGAGTGCAATGGAAGTTTCAATTCCCATTGCATTCGTGCTCCCTTGCAGGGAGCACGAGTGCAATGAAAGTTTCAAACTGGGGAGTAACTCTAATCCACGTGGATTTTGATATCGAACCACGGACCGGACCGAATCGAGAAACCGGCCCGGACTGGACCGAACATATTTCGGTCCTGTCCTCGGTCGACACTTTACCTCATGTTCTGTCTTCGATCCGGGTCGGTCAAGTCCGATCTTACGTACAACCGACTAATAATGCCTTCTCGAACTGGACCGACCGAAGAACCATCCCTGATTTTGGGTTAAAACGGTCTCGGTCCGATTCGAGTTTGTCTCATACATTGTCCTTCATATCAACTTAACATCACAACTTAACAACCGTTTCATATCATTTTAAGATTTGCAAAGCATATCAGATTTAACCTCCCAACCAAACAAAAAAAATCAGAAATTTACAAACAAAATCACAACGCAGTAGCACACTCAAATCAAGTCTAAGTTACGATTTCTGTCATTTCCATATCACATTTTAAAAATCATCAACTATTATTCGAGATTCACGAATCGTATCAGATTTAACCATGATTACTGTATCACTTATGCTTAGGGTTCGTTTGATAGGATAGAATGAAATGTCAAATGAATGAAATAAACGACGTAATGGAATAAATAGTGTAAAATAATGATTCATTACACTTAGTAGTCATGTTTTGGTTTGTATGCTAAGACGTAATGGAATCGATAGTAAAAAGACTAAAAAAACCCAATTGATGATAGGACGTTTATTTAATTGGTTCGTTGATTGTGATGTTTTATGTAATTTTGATTTCATTAGAAGATGTAATCACCCTTATTTTTCAATATTTTTTTCATTTCCTTCTAAAGTGATAATCGAGAACAAAACTTGTTTGTTTAATTAATTTGTAATAATCTTTTACATTCCCATTTTGATTACAACGTACCAAACGCTACGTCAGTACTCAAGTTTTTTGATTAAGGGAGATGAAAAAAAGGTTAATGACATTTAATGGCAACGTACTTTTCTATTTGAGCTATTATCACACACGAACGCAAAAAAGTACCACAATACCCATCCAACTTTCAAAATTTGTTTCATTATCATATGTTTTAGAGTCATCTCTTGCACCGTTAGTCCTTTTGACTAACGACCGTTTGCAATTAACTCAAAAATGTGTTTTCTTTTCTAATTATTTTTTAAATTTTCTTATTATTTAAAGTTTTTTGATTTTCTATAAACACTTTTATTAGTTATTATTTAGAGTCATTCTTTTGACCGTTGTCCTTTTGTAAGTGTCTTTTGTAACGGCGTTTGTTAATTAACTCAAAAAACTTTAAATAATAAGAAAATTTAAAAAATAATTATAAAATAAAAAGTTAATTACAAATGATCGTTAGTCAAAAGGACTAACGGTGCAAGATATGACTCTAAAACGTATGATAATGAAACAAATTTTAAAAGTTGGATGGGTATTGTTGGTACTTATTTCTGGGCGTCGAGTCTATAACTGACTCAAATGGGAAAGTACGTTGCTATTAAATGCCATTAACTCATAGAAAGTTTATTTAATTGGTTCGTTGATTGTGATGTTTTATGTAATTTTGATTTCATTAGAAGATGTAATCACCCTTATTTTTCTATATTTTTTTCATTTCCTTCTAAAGTGATAATCGAGAACAAAACTTGTTTGTTTAATTAATTTCTTTCATTTCACTCTTTAACACATTGTTCCCGAGCATCACTTAATAACGAAAAGAAAATAAAATGAACGAGAAACAAAAAATGATGATGAGCTGGTTTAGTTTGAAGTAAATTGTTTTCTTATAAAATTGACTTGAAATTGTTTGCTTACTACTTCTTTACTATTCCTTACTAAAAAAACTTGAGAACCGAGCATAAGTGATACTCGAGAATAGGGTTGAAAACGAAACAGACGAACGCGAACAGAGCATTGTTCATGTTCGGTTGTTTAATTTTAACCGGACAAATGAACGTATCAAAATCCCTAAACTACCCTTTACCATCATTATCATCCTAATAGAATAATTAGTGTTCATAAAAAAACACAGGCGATGGGCAACCCGAAGCAAAAATGGACGGCGGAGGGAGAAGACGTATTACGGGCTGGAGTTGCAAAACACGGGACCGGAAAAAGGAAAAATATTCAGAAAGATCCTGAGTATAATCCTCATTTGTATTCCAAATCAAATATCGATCTCAAAGTATATTTTTTTATTTATTTATATTCATGTATTGGAATTAGGTGTAATTTGATGTTATGAATTGTAGATTTATGGGGTGTTTGTTTAGGCTTATTTGTGGGCATATCAGCTTATATGATTTCGCCTTATTTTTCATAAGCTCAAATTTTCTAGCTATTATATAGATATTGTGAGGCTTATTTTTCATAAGCCTGTAGGTCACAAAATAAGCTAGAAAGTTTGAGCTTATGAAAAAATAAGGCGTTCGGGGGTGTTTGTTTCGGCTCATATAGCCAGCTTATGGCTTATTTGGTTTTCGGCTTATGTTTCATAAGCTCGCTGGTTGTGCCTTGTTTAGAAGCTTTTAAGCTTTATAACCTTATTATGACATAATAAACTTATATAACCCGAAAAGTTTCAAAATAAGCCACAATAGTGAGCTTATGAATCATAAGTCGAAAATCAAATAAACCATAAGCCGGCTATATAAGCCGAAACAAACACCCCCTTCGCCTTATTTTTCATAAGCTCAAACTTTCTAGCTTATTTTGTGACCTACAGGCTTATGAAAAACAAGCCTCACAATCTCTATATAATAAACAAACACCCTATAAACCTACAATACATAACATCAAATTACACCTAATTCCAATACATGAATATATAAATATAAAAATAATGGAATAAAAAATGATAAAATACTTTGAGATCGATATTTGATCTGGAATACAAATGAGGATTAAACTCAGGATCTTTCTGAATATTTTTCCATTTTCCGGTGCCGTGTTTTGCAACTCCGGCGCGTAAAGCGTCTTCTTCCTCCGCCGTCCATTTTTGCTTCGGATTACCCATCGCCGTTCACTGTGTGTTTTTTAGTGTGTGTTTTTTTATAAACCCTAATTATTCTATTCGGATGATGATGATGACGGTAAGGGTAGATTAGGGATTTTGGTATCTTTATTTTTCATAAGCACAAACTTTCCGGCTAGTGTTGAGCAAATCTCTACTCAAGCTGGAAAATTCGAGGTTATGAAAAATAAGCCAAAATCATATAAGCTCGTAAGCCAAAAAAAATGTCCTTCAGGTTAGTAAACGTTGTTTTCTTCACTTTTCGAGTGGGAAAAAATATCAAGAAGGGTATTTGAAAGCTGCACCCATTGACGATAAGTTGGGTTTTACGACAATCAAGGTTCGAGGTCGAGTCCTTACAAAGAAAGGGAATTTGAATTATTTGGACATTACAACGTGTCTGCTACTTTTATTGTGTCTGATTTATCACCATATTCCGGAGAGAGTGAAGATGAAAAAAACTCGAGGACGAGTTTTTCTCAAGCAGGAGAGGATGATGCAGGGGCATTGGATCGCAAACTTGGTTGAATATCTCGAGTTTTAATCAAGTTATTTGGTGTGTACGAATCCAAAGAGAGATCATACTTTGATCTTATATTGTTCTTGATTTATTAATTCAAGATTTGCTAAAAGGTACGCTTTTCTTTTATTATTATTATGTTAATTTATATGACTATGTGAATGATCTTACGTGCAAGTCTTCCGCTGTGTGCTCGTATTTATTAATAGTTAATATGATCTTAATGTCTACTAATTCCAACAGTTCTATCGAGAAAATTGTTCTTTTAATTCGTATGTTGTTCGGCCGTTAAAGATCCGCATCAGAAATTCCAATTCCTTACACTCCATTATTGCTAAGTCTTTTTTACTTCCTCGTCTAGTACGCCATTTGGGAGCTTCCCGTGTCTAATTTGGTTTTTTTTTGCGGTTCGAGGTTTGTCGTGGGACGAGGTCTCGCAGAAAATAATCCTATGCGGTTAAGAAATCTTCATTTCCCAGCCCCTTCCTAGTCATCTGTCTAAATAATCTTGTCACACGTAAAAAATAAACACACCAAGTAACAAAACAAAACCCATAAATAAATACTCATAATTCCTTCATTAGCTCAAACCCACAAACATTATTTATACGAGCCCTTCAGAAAATAAAGGTATTAATATGTGATCAAATTTTGTTAAGCGTTGTGATTTTTAATGTTCGTTTGCTTTATTATTAAGTTTTTGGTTTCCTCGGATATCAACGGCCCAAGTAATTTGTTAGCTAATACGTGAGTTTGCTGCTATTTGAGTGATTTCTAGGTTATATGTATCAACTAACGACAATGCGTTTGTTTTGTCTCAGGTCTATAGTTTCGATAAGGTTTTAGATGAATACTTTAAGTGAAGAAACCCCGAGAGTGAAGTCCAGTGGTTCTGCTGGCGGCAAAAATAGACAAATCTCTATTGGTATAAAAACTTCTGGGAAGAGTAGCGGAGAAGAGGTTAACAGCGTTCCTAATTATCTCAGAGCTTCCACCGGTTCCTGTCATGATATCTGTAAGTATGGTAAGCGCCATGAACATGTAAAGTCTGCTATTCCGATAAAGTTCCAACGAACAACGGTTGTCGATAAAGAGAAAGTTGCTAAGACCACCGTATTTCCAATAGATAAAAATGAAGAATTGGTCAACCCTCCGGTTTGCAATGAATCTGAGCCTTTTTCATGGGACGATATTGGAGAAGAAGAGTCGTTCATCACGTATACAGTTAATGAAAGATCTGAACTTATTCCAGATGAAGAACCTCTAGAAGAATCATTGATTGCACCTCTGGTGGTTGAAAGCTCTCATGCTTCTTCGGACAAAGAAGAGTCGCTAATTGCACCTCCGGTGTCTGAATGCACTGAAGACGAAGGGGTTCTAGAAGACGAGTCTGAGTACACTGATGATCACAATGAAGAAGTTGAAGTTTCAGAAGATGAATCCAAAAGTAGTGATAAAGAGAAAGAGGTTTCTGCTGCACAAAATGATGAAATGGATACTCCAAGTGAAGAAACCCCCAGAGTGAAGTCTGCTATTCTTCCATCAATGGAATTGGTCAACCCTTCGGTTTGCAATGAATTTGAGCCTTTTTCCTGGTACGATATTGGAGAAGAAGAGTCGTTCATCTGGTATACAGTTAATGAAAGATCTGAACTTATTCCAGATGAAGAACTACCTGAGAACTCAACCATAATGCCCACGGTTATTGAGAGCTCCCATGCTTCTTCGGACAAAAAAGTTTCAGAAGAGTCACTAATTGCACTTCCGGTGTCTGAAAGCACTCAAGATGAAGGGGTTCTAGAAGACGAGTCCAAAAATGAGAAAGAGGTTGCTGCTCCACAGAATGATGAAATGGAAAATACTGCAGGGGTTCAGGACAACGTCCGAAGAAAGGGCAGTGGGGTAATTTCCGAAGACAAAGATGATAAGGGGGTAAAGTTGAAGTTCAGAAGGGGAAAGGTTCTTGACATTCAGTCTGAGTATAACGATTCTAAAAATGGGCGTATAAGTGTTGTTTTGAAGCATCGTCAAGGTGAGCAGGAAAAGAAAGATGCTCACGGGTTGTTGAATAACATCATTGTAGAAACAGCGAGTAACCTCGCTGAAAGCAGGAAGAGTAAGGTGAAGGCGTTGGTGGGTGCTTTTGAAACCGTAATATATCTCTCCAAGACGGCAAACCCTCTTCCACGTAAACTACGAAACACTTAGAAAAGATAAAATAATTCATATAATATCTAAACTAATGAATATCCGATGCCGGAACGCGTCCGATGATGTTTTTCAGATTTACGCGGGTTTATTTCCAGTAAACCGGTAGATTCAAACGTAACGTATAAAAGTAAAAAATAATTGTCGAAAAAGTTTAAAATATTGACCGGAATTTCTCGAGGTGTGACATGTCTTGATTCTTCACCTTCTTGTAAGTATTTACATACTTCTCATATGATTTCTCTTTATTATTTATGGAATTTGTCCAAGAACAAGAAACATGTGTTTGTGAGTTTTTGAAAAATATGGTAGAGTCCAGAAGAATAAACTGCAAGGTAAGGCTAAAGTTAAAGAGAAAGGTAAGGGTCTTAAAAACTCTTATCCTACTAAACCCAAAAAAGCCTCAACCTTACAAGAAAGAGCGTCCGGCAAAAGATGGACAATGTCACCTACCCCCTGCAAAACAGGAAGACCATTGGAAAAGGAACTTCCTTTAGTATCTAGCTAAGTTGATGAAAAAGAAGAAAAACAGGAGGTCAAAATGTTTGGCTCTACTTCTTTAGTATTATACTAATGAATTATTTTTGCATTTCCTATAAATTCCTTTGGTGTATGACACTGGTTTGTGGTACTCCACATTTGTAACATCAAAACAGGGACTTTTAGGAGGGCAAAGAAGCGAAGCGTGGTAGACTCTACTTGTACTGTGGCAATGTTGTGCGTGCGGAAAGTGGAAGCATTGGAAGTTTTGACATAGTTTTACCAAATGGAGTCTAATTATTTTAGAAATTGTCATTACACCTTCAATTACTAGGGGGGTTTGTTTTCAGTTTCTTTCTCGTTTGGTTAATAAGGTTTTACCCATTGTTTACGGATTCGGATTTATCAGTTTCAATGAATAATATGAATTTATTATAATGTTATTAACTGTTTAATGGTATTTATGAAATTGATGTTGATTCTACTTACCAACTTAAGTTTCATGTAGTCTATAGCAATAAGAAACAAACCTAATTTGGATTCTTCTTATCGTTTGGCATTGTCGTCTTGCACATATAAACAAGATACGTATTGAAAAGTTGCAACATGATGACTTTTAAAACCTATTGATAATGAACCGTTTGACAATGTGGTATCCTGACTATCTGGTAAGATGAACAAGAAAACGCTTTTTCACATAAAACCTGGAAAGTTTAAAAGAGTACTTGGAGTTAAATTCATACGATGTTTGTGTCCCACTTAGACATGTGGTCAAAGAAAGGTGCTGTTACTTCATTACCTTTACTGACGATTATAGTTTTATGGTATATGTTTATTTTACTTTAAGCATAAACATAAGTCTTTAAAACATTTAAGGTATTCAAGAATGAAGTTGAAAATCAACTCGGAAAGACTATTAAGGCCATATATCAGATCGTGGTGGTGAATATATTAGTCAAGAATTTAAAGACTATCTAAAGGCTTATGGAATTGTTCAACAGCTTACACCTCCTTACACTCACACATCAAAATGGTGTTGTCCTCTGAGAGGCGTAATCGTTACCATAGTTAAATATGGGCGAATCAAAGATTAGTCCTTACAACTTTTTCCGTTACCTTTTAGTATAAGCTCTACGTGCGTGAGCCTGCGCAGGCATTCTCAATATGGTTCCAAAACCCCAAGAAAAGGTAAGACAAGACTCTGTATGACTATGGCATGGAAATGGGGGGGGGAAGTTTCCTAACCTTGTCTTACTTAAAGGTCTGGGGATGTGGCAACATGTGAAACGTCACAACAGAACGCCAGATAAACTTCAACAAAGATCGTTAAGTGTTATCTTTGGTAGGATAGACCTAGAGGAAACTATGGTTAGTACTATATCAACTACCCCACGCTGAAAACAAAAATTGTTGAAAGGTATCAAATTTCTTGAAAACGATTTCATACTTTCAAACAAGATATGGAGAAACGTAGAATTAGATGATGAGGATATTTTACCTTCTGAAAACACTAGCGAACATCCTATTGAGGAAGAAAGTCTTGCCCCGATTGTCTCTCAAGAAGAGGATGTTGTTCCCATTCATAGATCTGTAAGGACACATAAAGCTCCTGATCGATTGTGTCTAAATGTAGAGATCGATCCAGATCGACTGTCCGGAGTATTTTCTAGAATCTAATGTGTGTTGTAGTCATGTGGGCATTCAGACGCACTCTACAACACATAATCTTGCTCGTAAACACAACAGGAGGATCATACTGAGCAAATATCAAGGGAGTTTCTCATTCTAATTCTTTTTAATTCCCATTTTTAATGTTTTATCTATACAAAGAGGACGTTGTATAATTCAAGTGGGGGGAAGGGAATTAGAATGTATACTTGTCTTATTTTTCACATAAAATGATTAAATTATGCTCAAATTTAAAAAAAATTCAAGCATACTTTTGTGAAATTACCTATTACATAACCCGCACACAACAACTTTTATTAGATATTGTGAGGATTTAACCTATCCATTTCCAAATGTTTACCCAAATTCCATAAAAATATGAGTGTGCCGGTGATTTAGTAGACTTTAGAACTTGGCTTGGTATATTTATTCGAGATTACAGTGATGAGTACTATGGATTTAGATGGAGTAACTTGTTTAAATTGGTAAATTTTTAGGATTACACCCAAAAAGCCTATACATGTTGTTTATTAACTAACTACACTGGTTAGTTAAATCCCATATAAACCCTTTGTTTACTCTCATTATAAGATTAAGATCCCTTAAAAAAACCTGTAGAGCCAATCCTTTAGGAATAACACCAACTATTTGTTTCGTTACACCTTAGCCTACCCTGTTAGATTAAGTCCATTTATCAGTTGTTAGTTGCTTAAAGTGTAAAGTATGTATTTCCCGAGTCTTGTGTTAAGTAGTCAAAACTCATGTATTTTTACTACCATCACAATTAATGGTACATCCAAAGAATGAAGAATTGTCGAAGGAATTATCCGGAGTTATTATGATTGTGAAGATGGTGAAATTACATCGAGATTCGTAGTTTTGTTTAAAAAAAAGAAAAAAAACTAAAAAATTAGAAAAATTGCAACAAAAAAGAGGAGGAAAGTTTAAAGAAAATCGTTTCGCGAAAGCATACACCAAAGGAATTATTTGAAGGATCGATTATTCATTGATATGTATAATAAATCAACGATGTAGAGGATTGCATAAAGTGGTAGATATCACCACTTGTCTTGTAAAAGTATGAGATGAATGGGAAGTTGACCGTTACGGAAACGCCAACTTAGGTTGTTGCCTTTGATCTATGATCAAGATGTTTGTGTAAATAGTTGTGTCTTTATCATGGTAACGGTCGAGAAAAAATGTCTAACAACTTGTACCTTATCTGCTTGGATTTAGTCTATTTGTTTCGTAAATTTTATTTAACAACAATTTATTTCCCTTCCTAAGTATTAACCTTGGGTTTTACTCGAACGAGGATGTGATCGAGTCATGCATGTCTATTCCATCGTTACGACCATATATGCGTGATTCAGCTGCCTTATTGGTTTATTACTTTTGGTGAAAGTTAGAAGAGCCATACCCTATATCATTCTTCATCCTAACCCTTAGTTAAACTCGAATGAGGATGTGATCGAACACATATGTCTATTCCATCGTCAAGGCCATGTATGTGTGATTCAACTGCCTTGTTGGTGTGGTACTTTTGGTGAAAGATTGTAGAATGATCAACCCTAAGCCTTATAATAAAAACCCATTTTACCTTTATAAACTTGTTACTCCTTAGCTCTAGTGATGGAGATGTGTATCCTTGCCAAGCTTATGATAGAATACTCGTCACGACCGAGCAATTGAGCAAATTAGTTACATGTTACAATATAGTTTAGTTGAGTGATTTGAGTGTTTTCATTTACCTATTTCGTAGGGTGTTTGGTTGTGTACTTGTAATAGATCAAATAAATGCTTAACGGAAAAATCCTTAGAGATACATTTTTATAAACTTCTAAAAGCTACTTGAGGACAAGTAGGATTCAAGTGGGGGGATATTTGATGACATCAAATAACGTTACTTTTATAGCATCATTTATCCCATGTAAATAACCCATTTTGTATAATTATTGCAAAGAATTGTTACTTAATCGTTTGTATTTGAGAATTGCAGTAATTATGGAGTACTTAATGAAGATTAGCAAAAATTGGCGAAATTGATATTGTTAAAGTTCATACAGATGAAAATCTAGCTGATCCGTTTACAAAAGCCTTAACCGGTCCTAAGCTTACTCGACATGCTAGAAGCATGGGTCTTCGTCCTGCTAGTAGTTTCATGTAATCTGTATTTTAGTATTTGGATAAAGGATATTGTCAAACAATGTTATTTTAGGAATTGAAGTATTTGATATGATTCGTTTTCATTATAATTATTGGTCCTATTTTTGCATGTTTAATCCATGAATAAAATGTTATTTTAATAGTCTATGTCGATCAATTATATGGGAATATAATTGAATTAAGACATATTTGAGTGTTTGGTTATATTCGTAGAATATTTAAAGAAGGTTCCATCCCCACGATATTCAATAGATTTGCATGTCGGACTTCTCCAATGAAAGTCACTCACTTTATGGATCGTCGTCATCATGTGAAACTTGTAAATGATTTACGTTACTAAATCCTTAGACTTGAGATGCAAGTTAGTTTTATGTATGTGGATGGTACTTTTTGATATACTTCTAAAACTACCCGTAACAAGGTAGCCATAAAGACTATATTCATAAGTATTCAGAAAATTATGATAAGTACTTGTCAGATAGAATTTGTTTATTCATCTGGATTGAAATAATAATGGTACTGGGCCCCCTCGCTTAATTAATAAGGATGTGTGTTGGATTGTCTCGATGAGATTGGTATTCTTGATTAATTATGAAAAACACGAGAAACAAAATTGTTTTAAATTAATATGACTATGATCCCATTATCTATTTTTAACCTTGCATTTGAGAAACAAAGGGATTGTAAATGAATAATCATTTAAATGTTTTTTGGGAAACTACACTCGAGAGTATCCTTATTATATTATGTTACATGTCCAAGTGGGAGCTGAAAGAATTTACCAAGTTAAATAATATATGTTCGGAATGGACTCGGGCCTTTGGAGTCGCACACGATAGACGTTTGATTCAATTTATATTATTTAATTAATTTATATTAGTTGTGTAATAAATTAAGTTAACGGTCGTAATTAAATTAGTTAATTAATAGAATTTATTTAACGTTCGTTAAATGTTAACATAAAGGACTTAATATTAAATAATGAGAAAAGGAAAGTTTTGGCTTGGGTTGTGGGCTTGTGTTTGGGGCCGGTTATACCTCACAAAGAGGAGGTGGGAATTTGTTTCCTTATAACAAATTGCTTATGCCTATATAAACAAATCAAGGCTCATTGTTTTGATATATCTTCTGGTGAAACCCTAAAAGCAAAACTTCTTTTCTCTTCCCCCTCTCTTCTCGTTGAGTCAATCGGCTTACACCCAACAAGTAGGGATACCGATTTGGATTAATCAACTTAGAGTAAGTTGTTTTGCTTATTGTTTATAAAAGAACTAGCATTCTAATTGAATCGCTAACAAACGTGTGTACGAATCCAAAGAGAGATCATACTTTGATCTTATATTGTTCTTGATTTATTAATTCAAGATTTGCTAAAAGGTACAATTTTCTTTTATTATTATTATGTTAATTTATATGACTATGTGAATGATCTTACGTGCTAGTCTTCCGCTGCGCGCTCGTATTTATTAATAGTTAATATGATCTTAATGTCTACTAATTCCAACAGTTCTATCGATAAAATTGTTCTTTTAATTCGTATGTTGTTCAGCCATTAAAGATCCGCATCAGAAATTTCAATTCCTTACACTCCATTATTGCTAAGTCTTTTTACTTCCTCATCTAGTACGCCATTTGGGAGCTTCCCGTGTCTAATTTGGTTTTTTTTTTGCGGTTCAAGGTTTGTCGGGGGACGAGGTCTTGCAGAAAATAATCCTATGCGGTTAAGAAATCTTCATTTCCCAGCCCCTTCCTAGTCATATCTCTAAATAATCTTGTCACACGTAGAAAATAAACACACCAAGTAACAAAACAAAACCCATAAATAAATACTCGTAATTCCTTCATTAGCTCAAACCCACGAACATTATTTATACGAGCCCTTCAGAAAATAAAGGTATTAATATGTGATCAAGTTTTGTTAAGCGTTGTGATTTTTAATGTTCGTTTGCTTTATTATTAAGTTTTTGGTTTCCTCGGATATCAACGGCCCAAGTAATTTGTTAGCTAATACGTGAGTTTGCTGCTATTTGAGTGATTTCTAGGTTATATGTATCAACTAACGACAATGCGTTTGTTTTGTCTCAGGTCTAGAGTTTCGATAAGGTTTTAGATGAATACTCTAAGTGAAGATATCCCGAGAGTGAAGTCCAGTGGTTCTGCTGGCGGCAAAAACAGACGAATCTCTATTGGTATAAAAACTTATGGGAAGAGTAGCGGAGAAGAGGTTAACAGTGTTCCTAATTATCTCAGAGCTTCCACCGGTTCCTGTCATGATATCTGTAAGTATGGTAAGCGCCATGAACATGTAAAGTCTGCTATTCCGATAAAGTTCCAACGAACAACGGTTGTCGATAAAGAGAAAGTTGCTAAGACCGTACTTCCAGTAGAGAAAAAGAAAACCACAACAGTTAAACCAGGTCCAGTGACGGTGAACCGTGATGTTTCAGCAGGGTCGAATGCTGGAATTAAAAAGAAAGAGATTAAAACTGTTAATAAGGCTGAGGTGACACCTAAAACGGGTCCTGCTAAGAAACTTATTCCCAAGGCTACCTTAACTGATCCACGGTCCTAAAAAGCTACTGTTAGTAGAGCTGAGAGTTTGAAGGCAACAAAATCTTGAAGTGCTAAAAAGGTGGTGCCTTTAAAGGATCAAAACCGGATGCAATAATCTGAGGCCTCTAATAAAACCAGGGGGTGCTCATAGTTTTGGTGGTTTCATCAAGATCTGGGGACACCAGACGTGAGCGGTGTCCTCTTGTCTTCATTGAGGTCGATTTAACTTTTCAATATATCGGACGGCGCTTATCGGATGTCTTCAAATTACGATATCATACGGCCACCCACTGCTCATTAATTAATCTCATTCATCCATAAGACTTTATTGTCTCTAAGGATTCTAGTAAAAAAGTAAAACGCTTCCCCCTCTCCTTCAATTCCCGTTTTGTTGAGGTCAAATCGTTTTTCTTGACTACTAGCTTCCTTCAATTTGAGATCCCACACATCATCAAACCCCGTACTACTTCAAATTTTATTAGATTTAGGTGAAGGAAGTAGTACGGGGTTTGATGATGTGTGGGATCTCAAATTGAAGGAAGCTAGTAGTCAAGAAAAACGGTTTGACCTCAACAAAACAGTGAAATAGAGATGTAAGCGTTTTACTGTGTACTCGACATCCTTAGAGTAAATCATTGACTTATGGACGAATAGAGGAAATAAGGAACAAGGGCTGGCGTACTGATGATATTAGTTGTTATATTTGAATCAAACGATAAGAGAGCCGATCGATATAGCCAGCGATAAGAGCCGTCGATATATTGAAGTAAAATCGACCACCATGGAAGACAGAGACTGGTTTTATTTAAGCTCGAATGAATATTCGTGTGCGGTTAAAGAAGGTGCGGCATATATAATTGCGCGTATCGTTTTATCAGAGGATGAAGGTGGTGCCTTTAAAGGATCAAAACCGGATGCAAAAATCTGAGCCCAAACAAACCAGTTCTGACAAGATCCAGACACAAGCTTTGCAAGACGGCGAAGCTGAATCCGAGGTCTATATTGAAAGTATAAAGTTTGACTTTATTTATTCATCAATAGAATTGAAAGACCCTCTGGCTTGCGATAGCTCTCTGGTTCAGATAGAATCCTCGGATGGTTTCGAGAGTGAACCTGAGGTAAAACATGAGACTATGGAGTTTGACTTTATTCTTCCATCAATGGAATTGGTTAAGCCTCCGGTTTGCAAAGAATCTGAGCCTTTTTCATGCAACGATATTGGAGAAGAAGAGTCGTTGATCACGTATACAGTTAATGAAAGATTTGAACTTATTCCAGATAAAGAACTACCTGAGAACTCAACCATAATGCCCACGGTTATTGAGAGCTCCCATGCTTCTTCGGACAAAGAAGTTTCAGAAGAGTCGCTAATTGCACTTCTGGTGTCTGAAAGCACTCAAGATGAAGGGGTTCTAGAAGACGAGTCTGAGTACACTGATGATCACAATGAAGAAGTTGAAGTTTCAGAAGATGAGTCCGAAAATGAGAAAGAGGTTGCTGCTGCACAGAATGATGAAATGGAAACTACTGCAGGGGTTCAGGACAAACTCCGAAGAAAGGGCAGAGGGGTAATTTCCGAAGACAAAGATGATAAGGGGGTAAAGTTGAAGTTCAGAAGGGGAAAGGTTCTTGACATTCAGTCTGAGAATAACGATTCTAAAAATGGCCGTAAGAGTGTTGTTTTGAAGCATCGTCAAGGTGAGCAGGAAAAGAAAGATGTTCACGGGTTGTTGAATAACATCATTGAAGAGACAGCGAGTAAGCTCGCTGAAAGCAGGAAGAGTAAGGTGAAGGCGTTGGTGGGTGCTTTTGAAACCGTAATATATCTCTCCAAGACGGCAAACCCTCTTCCACGTAATGTGACAAACTTACAAGTCTTTGCGACCAGTGGCGGAGCCAGGATCTTGGCATATAGGGGGCAAAAATTTTTTCTCCGAAAACAACTTCAAAATTCTTTAAACTGTGGTAAGTGGCAAGAATGGGGGCAAGCTAAAAATAAGGCCATAAAAATACAATTTTTGCACTAAAAAAAATGCCAGTTTATCGGGGGCAACGCCCCCCCTACTTACTACATGGCTCCGCCTCTGTTTGCGACTATCGGATCTACAAATGAAAACATGTGAATATAGTGATATATTGTATCTTTGCTTGTTTTCTTGAAGTGATATTTTGTACATCGAGGTTTATTCTTGCAAAAATGTGGGCTGCAAATGTGGTTCATTTGCAGCAAGGCTGGAATTGCGTCCGTAAGTCTAATCCACATAGATTTTGATACCGAAATTGGTCATTTCATTTGCTGTGCTGCATTTGAATTGGTCTACAGGTCAAGCTGTTTGTATACTTTTTTGGCAGTGGAGAATGCGGTTTTTTAAACCATTATTCGTTTTCCAACGTCATACGTACCAATTCACAAATGATGAAGTATATGGTTCTTTTGTTACAAGGCTGGAACTGTGTTCTGATCAAGTCAAATCCATGTAGATTTTGCTACGCAAAAATGGTCCGAACCAATTTTGAACCATTAAACATTATCGAAAATCCTCTCATATACTCTTATAAGCTCAATTATATTGGCTTAAACACACAATTTGATCGAGCTTATTTAAGTTATACTTGTATAACCTAATAAGCTTAAAACCTCATAAGTGTTGGAAAGTATAATCCATTAATCTTTGTTAAGTTCATAGGACTTATGTTATATGTAGTTTAGGTTTTACAGGCACATGTAATAAGCCCTGCACGTTTATGGTTTGGGTCAAAAGCCCAAAACAAGCCCAATATTATTAGGTTTAGATAGTTATTCGGTTGATAAAAGATGAAGGGATACGTCATATGTTTTTTTATAAACCATCACACCCCTTCATCACACCGATTCATTATATATATATATATATATAGGATAGATTCTGTAATCAAAACTCAACCCATTCAATTTATATATCAGATTATATAAGGGTTCACCCCAATCTCTCTTGTTTTGCTTTTTATTGATTCTTGTATGATGATACACATGATGTTTGTTTGATCATTCGATCCTGAAGATATGGAGATTCAAGACCTGCGAACAATAAGTAAGCCTAAAATATACATCCTATAATTTTTTATGGAGAATTCGAGTTTAAGAAAACGATTTATGTGCACGATTCCCATACCTAATGTTAAGCTTGATAATTGTTGAGTCTAAAAAAGAGAAGTTATATTACTAACCGCTTATGAGCTTATCGTGTCACACTTGAAAATCAGAATAACTGAAAATAGTTCTATTTAACTTCTTGAACTAATCAATGAAACTATTTTAGGAACTGATTTCAAGAGTTTTTTACTAGACCATTGTGCTTCCAAAATAAATTTAACAAAGTAAGCACTTGTGAAATTATTTAATTTATGAGAAAAGTTCATTTGCAGTTTCTACTCACATACCAAAGGATAAATCCTTACCATCCATTTGAGTTTGATCTAATGGTAGGGATTAATCTAAGGCTGGAAATATCGATCGTGACAAAGGGTATCATGAGTAGCCGTGAGGCATGCCTCACGCGCGACCCCCAATAAAACCAAAATCACTCGCGCGTGAGCAACATGCAAATTTCAATTTAGTGGTGAGCAGGAAACTTTTCAGGCTTTGTAAAAAAAAGTGGGACCCCCTAATGGTTAAAACTAGTTAATTTTTTTTTACCATTTTATTAACTATAAATACCCCTATACATCAAACATTTTAAATACAACTAATTCTTTCTATTCCCCTTATTTTTTCACTCACAGTGTCTAAGCAAAATACTCCCCGAAATGTAAACCGTCAACAACGATGAGTAATTCGAGGCTCTCCTCCGACACCGGACGGAACCTTCGATTTACGAAATAGTCCAATGGCAAACCAAGAACCACAACGAATCAACTTCGCACCACCGCACCACCATAATTGGTTTATCCAAACCAACCATACTACCACCAAGTATACAACAACCCGCCATTCGCACATCCACAACAACAAAGTGCGTTCAACCCATACGGATAACCAAACATGTATGGACACTACGATTACGGTTCAAATCATAACGTTGGAGGTTCTTCATCTCAACCCAACATTGGCGGTTATTCAACTCAACCCAACGTTGGAAATTATTCGTCTCAACCTAACTTTCGCAGTTCTTCATCTCCCGTTCGGAAATTTAGTTTAGAGGATGAACACTTTACAAACATGTACTCCCCTCAGTTTTCGGAGTCGTTTCGTGAGGAGCAGTCCCTGTTGAAGAAATAGAAGAGCTCCAAGTGCCGGTCACGCAGAAGAAGCCGACCCGAAGACGTCAAACGGCCCCGAAGAAGAGGCCACAGAAGGAAAAAGTCGTGGATCAACGTTGTATTCCATGGACCCCTGAGGAAGAGACTGCATTGTGCAAGGGTTGGGTTCGTACATCCGAAGATAGCGTTAAGGGTAACATGAGAAAGGAGAGGGGGTTTTGGATTGACATTCTCAAGTACATGCATGACACATGTCCGATCACCCAGCGTCGGACATACGATATGGTTAACGGAAAATGGAAGACCGTGCGTCCGAAAGTTTGTACTTTTTGTGGTGTGTACGCTAACGCTGTTCAGATGTACACTAGTGGAGCCAGCGACACAGATTATCTTCAAAGGGCATTGATAGATTATCAAGCTGAGTATGGAGTCCCGTTTACACTACTTCATTGCTGGGAGGTTTTAAAAGATAGTGAAAAATGGAATAGCGGTGAACTTCCAGCGTTTAGGCAAGAGAGGGAGGATGGCAAGAACAAGAGATACAAGTCGAGCGGCTCTAGTTCGTTCAACACGAAGGATTCAGGAGAAGGAAGTATCAATTTGAATACTACGGTCGGATCCGAAGACGAAAATGAAGTGGAAGAAGTGGAGGAAGTTCGTCGACCAAGACCTATGGGCAGAGACCAAGCAAAGAGGAAAATGAAAGCGGGCTCGACAAGTTCAGCAAGTTCTTTTGATGTGGCAGAGTTGGCAAAGATGATGGCTAGCGAGTATGTAATGGCCAGCGACCCGTACAACATTCAAAAGAAGCAAGAAATGTCGGAGTTATTGAAGATCAAAAACCGAGAGCTGGAACTCAAAGCTGCGGAGCTGGAAATTCGACGCATGGAGAACCGTCAAAGAGACGAAGCGTTATATGAGACGACGACTGATGAAGCATTGAAGGAGAGACTCAGGCAGAGACTTTTCGATTGATTTTACGTTTTTAATCTATCTATGTAATGTTTTCGTTTAATTTCGTAGGCGTACGTTTTTAATTTATGTAATCGTTTTTAATTATTGTAATTGTTTTTAATTATTGAATAAAAGTTTTAGTTTTTAATAAAAAAATGAGTATAATGGTGAGGGATATTGTGATTGATAATAGTGTAGTGTGAGGGTGGGTGAGGGTAAAAAGTAAAAGAGAGAAAACTGATGTGGCGCTGATGTGTCCGGTGAGGATGTGTTTTTTGGTGTGACTGATAAATGCAGCCTAACAAACACAATACTATAACTCAAAAAATGTGTTTAAAATCAATTGATATGAATAAGTAAGGCATAGACCCTTCACAGCAAATTACTTTTTAAATATGGACCAACTTGAAAAATTAGAGCCAGATAAGCATATGTTCCTCAGCCACTCACGTACAATCCTTCACTTTTCATGTATTTTTTTTTTGAACTATCACTTTTCATATATTCGCCCTCTGTGACGTACGTAAACTATATGCATATATAATTAAAGACTTGAACATAGGAAATAATCAAGTACTTGCTCAAACAATTTATTAAAATGTAGAGTAATAATTCAAGTACTTACGATCTGGGGGGGGGGGGGGGGTGGGGGGGGGGGGGGCGGGGGGGAGGGGGGGGGGTGTAGGGGGGGGGGGGGGGGGGGGGGGGGGGGGGGGGGGGGAGGGGGGTGGTGGGGGGGGGGGGGGGGGGATGGGGGGGTGGTGGGGGGGGGGGGGGTTGGGGGGGGGTGGGGCGGGGGCTTCGCGCGGTTGATATACGGTTTTAATTCTATCATGTAATGTTTTCGTTAAATTTCGTAGGCGTACGTTTTTTAATTTATGTAATCGTTTTTAATTATTGTATAAAGTTTTAGTTTTTAATAAAAAATGGGTATAATGGTGAGAGATTGTGATTGATAATAGTGTAGTGTGAGGGTGAGTGAGGGTAAAAAGTAAGATAGAGAAAGCTGATGTGGCGCTGATGTGTCCGGTGAGGATGGGTTTTTAGGTGTGACGGATAAATGTAGCCTTACATCAAGCTTATTAATTTCACGCGTCAAAATTACAACGATATAATTTGACTATGAGTAAGTTTTCAATAATAATAGTACTTTTTATGTATAAAAAAGATTGTTAGATTTGGGATGTGTTTCCTAGAATTTAGTTAAAATGGTGTAGGTGCTTAAAGTTGTTAAAATGAGAAGCAACAAAAATTGCACAAATGTCACATTTATTTATTAGTTTTTGGTCCGTGTACGAGTTGTTGGTTTGTGTACGAGTTTTGAAGGTTTTGGTTCGTGTACGACAGTTGGTTCACTATTTTTACGATTACAAGTTTCTTATGTATCAGTTGTGTATTATAGTTTAACAATTTTTTGTTAATTCAGATTTTACTTGTAAGAGTGTATCATTGAATATGCGAATAAAATGTTTATTTTTATTGATAGTCTTTTGTTAAGCAAAATTATGTATCATATGTATCAGCTATAAATAGTTACGTATCAACTTTTTTAGTGGTTATCTATCAATTTTTATATATAAGATTTAATGTCATGTATCTACTATTAATTAAATCACATGTCAATTAATAGATTCATTAGTTAACATCACTTCTCATTTTATATATACATATATATATATATATATATATATATATATAATCTAGTTAAAATGGTGTAGGTGCTTAAAGTTGTTAAAGTGAGAAGCAATAAAAATTGGACAAATGTCACATTATTTAATTAGTTGTTGGTCCGTGTACGATTTGTTGGTTTGTGTACGAGTTGTTGGAGGTTTTGGTTCGTGTACGAGCAATTGGTTTGCGATTTTTAGTAATACAAGTTTCTTGTGTGTCAGTTGTTTATCATAGTTTAGCATGTATTTGTTAACTCATATGTAACTTGTAAGAGTGTATCATTCAATTTGCGAATAAAATGTATATTTCTATTAATAGTCTTTTGTGAAGCAAAATTATGTATCATATGTATCAGCCATAAATGATGGCGTATCAAGTTTTTTTGTGGTTGTACATCAATTTTTATGTATAAAATTTAATTTTATGTATCTACTATTAATTAAATCACATATTAATTAATAGATTCAATGGTTAAGATCACTTCTCATTTTAACAACTTTAAGCTACTACACTACAATAACCCTCCCCTATATATATATATATACATATATACATATGTATATATATATACATATACATATGTTGTATATACATATGTATATATATATACATGTGTATATATATATACATGTGTATATATATATATATATATATATATATATATATATATATATATATATATATATATATATATATATATAT
>BQNB010057512.1:0-12593 GCA_026074375.1 Tanacetum coccineum | reverse complement strand
GGTTTTCGGTTTATACAGTTATTTTGGTTTTTCTGCTCACCCTTACGTTTGCTCACACCCAACACAAATTTGGGGCCCAACAGCAGCAATAAAAGTTATAAAGCATTATAAGACCATATATTAAAACCAGCCATTTACTGGCCTTTAACAAATGGAAAACATGACATAGCCCAATGTAGCAAAAATCCGCCTACTCTTTTCCTTCTTCCCATATTTCCCTCCTTTTTCTTTCTCACTTTCCCGCCAAAAAAGTGAAAAAACTAAACAAAATCAGAAAAAAGAAAAGGGAAAAAGTTCAGAAAAACCTTATGGGGGAAGAAGAAGAAGATTTAATCAGTGTGTTACCGGATTGCTTAATTCTTGAAATCCTGTCGCGTTTACCTTCCACAAAGGAAGCTATCAATACAGGTACTCTTTCAAAACGATGGCAACATCTTTGGACTATAGTTCCTAATCTCATTTTCCTACGTTATGTGGAGGATAATCGCCCGCTCCACGAATTCTTTTCGTTAGTCGAAAATACCCTGACTCAGTGTCGCCATTTGAACCTCAACACATTCAAACTATGGACTGAATACAATATTCGGTTTGAGCCACAATTCAACCACTGGATTCAATATGCTATAAAATGCAATGTCCAAAAGCTTGACTTGTCATTATGGAGTCATAAGTTTGTGTTGAATGACTACTTTTTCACTACTACATGTTTTACTCATCTTACATTGTCGAGCTGCATATTTAATCTTAGTCCAGGTGGTGTGATTACTTGGAATAGACTTACCAATTTGTGTATTTCCTTTGGAAAACTAAATGAAGTTTTGATCCAAACTATATTATCTGGGAGTCCTCTTTTGGAAACATTGGAGTTATCTAATTGCTATGGTTATAAGCGCCTCAATATTACTTCCAAAAGTGTTAAGAACTTGTTGTTCACAGGATATATCAATCGTGAAAGGGAATATGGTAATAATGCGGATATTATAGAAATCAATGCTCCTTATATTCTGTCTTTAAGAATCGAAGATGATTTATTTTTATGGAAGCTTTTGCTCCTAAACGTGTCGTCTTTAGTTGAAGCTTTCTTAGATTATTACAAAAAAGGGTATTATGATACAACGGCTAAAGAAGCGGAAGAAGAGATGCTTAAAGGATTTATACTAAAACTTCGCCATGTCAACAAGCTTACTATTGGAGATTCCTGTGCTGGGGTAAGATTTCCTTCTTTTTACACTGTTTGTGTTTTTCTTTTAGTTACTGATATAGTTAGCTTTACTAGTACTTTACTGATTTCCCACGATGCTAGACCCATGGCGGGGACATACAATCTAAGGCTATAGTCATGGTTTGTGATCGTGTCCCTGTCCCTTTAATCATGACGTTATGCGATTTACATCC
This sequence comes from Tanacetum coccineum, assembly GCA_026074375.1. Taxonomy (NCBI): domain Eukaryota; kingdom Viridiplantae; phylum Streptophyta; class Magnoliopsida; order Asterales; family Asteraceae; genus Tanacetum; species Tanacetum coccineum. The sequence continues at coordinate 11,198 of BQNB010057512.1, read as the reverse complement.
CTCATTTTTTTTCTGTTGGACCAGTCAGTGGGGGCCGGTTACCTTTTTCTTGCTGTATTGATTTATTCCTAAATAGACCTTTTTGCCTCAATACTAAAAACCGATTATATACGCCTAAAGTAGCAATTGTTAGTTTTATTGCACATACACAATTTTGCTTTCTTCTTGTATGGATTTCCTTATATTATGAATGTCTTTTTCCAATGGGTGTGATGGGAAGCGCTATCTCCAGTTGGCATTGCAGTGTTCTAATGTTGTTCACATTGTACAATATTTTTATATTTGTAGACTTTATCTCGATTGGAAGCTAAAGGGTTGACCTTTCCGTCACACTTGGAAGTTCTTGATGTTTCTTCAGATGAAGTCTTGGATTGGGAGGACGAAGATTCTGAAGTTGATGAGTTGTTTGATAGTGATTCAGATGAAAACGGAGATTGGGAGGGCGAAGGTTCTGAAGCTGATGAGCCGTTTGATAGTGATTCATCAGATGAAAACGAAGATTGGGAGGATGGAGGTTCTGAAGTTGATGAGCTGTTTGATATTGGTTCAGATGAAAACGAAGATTGGGAGGATGAAGGTTCTGAAGCTGATGAGATGTCTCATAGTGATTCAGTTGATAGCGGAGATTAGAATGAACCATTACTTGATAAGGTTCTGAAGTTGACCCATAGGTGCTTTGGATACGTGTGTTTTGAGGTAAACTTATTGATCATTAGCATTAGTATAGTAGTACTTTATTAGTCAAAGTTAAGGATTTACACTTGAGGGGTGTTTGCATTTGTGTTTTCGAAGTGATTATCATGATTTGAAGAATTTTTAGGCTTTAAGATATGAACGAGCATCTTTGAACGGATCCTAGTGATCAAGCCATGTAATAACTTTGTTCATGAAAATCTATTTTGGTATGTTTTCATAGTCTATGTTGACCTCTACCTTATGACTTTTTTTTAATACGGTTGGAGCCATTAAATAGTCTACATATCTGCGTCTATACTCCATACATGTTTGTATGCGTATTTATTAGTCTTGATATGGTCTAAAAAATTGCATATCTACTTTGTACATATTAATTTTTGGTTGACCAACATTTGAATGAACATATTCATATCAGAAAGAGAGAAGCCCATCTCCATTTGAAGTACAACCAGTCAGTAGGTGTAATTAGACAGAAAGACACTTGCCACATACTGTGAAATGACAAATTGTTAGAGAACGAAATGTGGATTAATGAGACTTTATGGTCTTTTCCCGTCATTTTTACTTCTTTTTCTTTACCTCCTTTGATCTTCATTAAAGCTTAGTAAAAAATTAAAAAGATACAAGGTTGTTTATGTTGTAACACAGTCGTTGATAGCTCAATTGTTCTGTTGCAAAAATTTGGTTATATCATGGCTATACAAGGAGAGGATTTGTCAACAAAATGTTCTTGTACGTTTGTCTTCAGTTTCGAACAGGTAATGTTGGGTTGGGTTGACCCGGCACATTTAAAAGGTTTATCATTTATGCATTATTTTGACACTTTGTGAGACTTTCATCATGTTACTTTTTAGATACAGTTTATTATTTTTATACATATGTCTCGTTAGAAGTAAAGCATACCCAAGCTGATCCAGACATACGTAAAAGGCTCAAAATGAGGTTTCAGTTTGGTTAACAACCTTTTTAAAAGACGAACACTCTTAAGATATAGGGATATAGGACGCATATATTACCATGAGCCACAGAAAGTTTAAAGGTTTTGCCAACAATTAGCTTTTTATAGTTTTGGAAAAGCATTATCCAGAATCTGTTTGGAATGCGGTAACAAAGTAACAATGCATAGCAGCACATTAACTCAAATTAAAGTGCCATCAATCAATTAATCTCGTGACTATTACATACTCATATATGAGGAGGCAATAGCACCTCCCAACCTCTTCTTTCAGTTGAATCACTATCAGATCAAGCGACATCGTTTCATCTGATAGTATATAGGTGGAATGACCATATTTGATGGGCAAACAAAACCTATAGCCTCCAAACCAGCGAGAACCTGCCAACAAAAGGATAGCAATGTGCCAATGAATAGAGACCCAATAAGAGAGAACAATGAAAGGTTTCACTGTATACATTCTAAGAATCAAAGACATGCATACTCTATGGTTGAATTTTTAAGAAACTGATACTATTTTCACTTTAATATAATCACTTTTAAAACACCACCATAAGTCCATATATATTTGGATATGATCCAACATACTTGAAACAAATCTATCTAAGAATAATCAATAAAAGTTAAACAAAGATATAAATTTACCTTAAAACAGAAATAATCAATTTGAAGTTCCTTGACATGGCCAAGGTTTAGTATTAGTCTTTTAAGCATTACAGCCTCCTTTTGCGTTCTCCCATAAAACCCTGATATTGTATAGTTTAAGTGAGCTTTGACTAAAGAAGACATGCCAAGCAACACAATCTTCTGCAAGTATAATTCACCTTTGATCGTTAATGACAAAGTATTGGGAGCATTGATTTTGATAACATTTGCATAAGGGCAAATGACATAAAAAGGTACTCAACTTAAAGGTAATTTCCAATTAAGGTATCACATTTTTTTTCTTGCATAAAAAGGCGTCCAACTTATTTTTTTAGCCAATTTGGGTATTTTCGTTAAATATTTAACGATGATCCGTTAAGATTTACATTTCAAGTCCACCCGCCTCTACCACCACCACCAAGCTTCCTCACCACCATCACTACCAAGAACCGCCTCCTCACCACCATCACTACCAAGCACCGCCTCCTCACCAACATCACAAACGAGGCGACCAACGGTTGTATATTGATGCCTCCCTCACCCACCCGGCACAAGACATCTGCTCCGGCCATACAACATTATCTAGGTTTAGTATAGTAATCAAAATCAAGACACAATGATGGAATCTATTTTAACAATCATATGTGGTTTGCCCTTGGACCCAAACAGCCATAACAGCCATTGTTTTAAGTTTTAACAGTCGAACAAACAAGCTAGGAATTAAGAAAAAAAAACACACGATATATAGATAAACAATATACTAAAAAAAAAATACATCAAAGAAACTGCCAAAGACTTTTGATGCATAGAATATCTTAGTAAAACTATTTAAGTTATTAGAATATTCAATGAGTAATGGTGAATTAACAGATTACTATTTTAGAGTAACAACAACAGATCGAGTTTATGCATGATAGATGGTGGTGGAGCGGTCGTGGACTTGAAATGTAAAACTTAACGGATGATCGTTAAATGCTTAACGAGAATACCCAAATTGGATAAAAAAGATAAGTTGGATACCTTTTTATGCAAGAAAAAAAGTACGATACCTTGATTGGAAATGACACTTAAATTGGGTACCTTTTTGTGCCATTTGCCCTTTGCATAATGATCAGATTCATTTTTAGGGACCCTGTAACCCCAAAACACCAAGTTCTTAACGCTTTTTGAAGTAATATCAAGCAGCCTATAACCATAGCAATTGTACAAATTCAAAGTTTCCAATACAGGACTTCCGGATAATATATTCCGAATCAAATCTTCATTTAATTTTCCGTTGGAAATAGACAAACTAATAAGTTTATCCCAACTAATAACACTGATCGGGTTAAATACGCAGCCTGCCAATTTCAGAGTAGTAAAACATGAACTCAAGAAAAAACAACTCATCTAGCACAATCCCATTCCCATATTTCAAATTCATACCCCACAGAGATAAATCAAGCTCTTCAACGTTACACTTTATAGCATAATGTATCCACTTCTTCACTTGTGTCTTATACTCACTATCGTATTTGGTATCTAGTTTAAATTGGTTGAGCTTCAACTGACGACATTGAGTTAATGTTTTATCAACAAATGAAACATAATCTTTGATATAATCATAATAAATGTAGTCTTCATCGTCAATAACAACATCGTCATCATATCGAAAAACAAGATTAGGTACTAAAGTCCAAAGATTTTCCCATCTTTTAGATAGAGTACTTGTTCTAATGGCCTCTTTTGTTGTCGGTAAACGAGAGATGATTTCAAGAAGCAAGCATTCTGGTAACACGCTTATACGATCTTCTTCTTCTTTTTCAAGTTTGAATCGTTTTGGTGCAATTTGCATGGCGGCAATAAAATGAGTGTTTTAGGGTTTTAGGCTGTATTATTCACAGTTGAGTCTCTTGCAAAAGGCTTTGGCAAATATAACCATTTGGAAAGGCTTTGCAAAAGGCCATGTTCAGCTTTTAATAAACGTTCTTTTTTATATATGACAATAAACATAACCTAAGTTTTTATCTCGTTCCTCATTTCTAGAGTTTTTTCATAAAAAACAAAAAAAAATCGCATAAATATGTTTTATCAATATTAATTGTGTGGGTTATACAATACTTTTTTCGCGGATAAAAAGTAGGACTGAGATCTTTTAATGTCTGTCTCTAATGTTTTATCAAGTTGAACAAGGGGTGGCAATCATGTCGTGTTCTAGTTGACTTATTCGGGTTCGCGGGTTAGTATAACCTCTACACAAACACGACATGTTTATTAATCGTGTCAAGAAACTCAACCCTAACCCAAAGTTACATAATACATATAGCCTTTTAGTGACTCGTTTAACTTGTGTAAGTAAGTAGTGAAGAAGGTTATTGGTTTATCAATTCAGCTATTGAAAATCCAAAAATGGTATTAATGATAATCATAAAAAATTGGTAATTAATGTTTTTAAAGAATGAGAAATAATACTTATAAAAAATATACAATAATTCAATAAACTTAACAAGTTAAATCGTATACCTGTGTCATATTGACTACATAGGGAAAACACATTTAAATCATTCAATATTCATTTTCATGTCTATATTTTATAATGGGTTCTAGACGAGCATTTGTGTAAAACGTTCTATGCCAACACGACATGTTTTCAAACGGGGAGTAGGGTGGAATTGTTTTGTTACTAAACATGTTTATATATCATCGACCGAAACTTTTTCACTTCGTGTCGGGTTCCTATCGCGTCAAGAATTGTCAGGTATGTGTCGCTTACGTTATTCGTATTGTCATATATTTTGTTAAACAATAAAGAATAAAAGTAGAAAGATAGATCTATATTTAGAAATTATATATATGATCTAAAAAAATAATAGAAGATACTTCAAATAAGCAGATTTTCATGGCTAGTATAGAGATAATGAAGATAAAGAATTAAGAGAAAATAAAAAAGTAGAAATGAGAAATAGTAAATATTTATTAAATAATAATAATCATTAAATTTTAATTTTAATATATTTTTAAGATTTTATAAGAATTAATGATTTTAAATAATGATAAAAATACATATAAAAAAATATACAAATAATTCAATAACATACAAGTTATAATCGTAATACAGTGTCATATTGACTACATAGGAAAACACATTTAAATCCAAATCCAACATATAATTCAAGTTATATAATAATGGGTTCACGGGCTCATTTGTGTAAAACTTACTATGCCCAAACACGACACGTTTTTCAAACGGGCTAGAAGGGTGGACATGTTTTGTAACTAAACATGTTTATATATCCTCGACCGAAACTTGTTCACCTTCGTGTCGGGTTCCTGTCGCGTCAAGAATTGTCAGGTTCGTGTCGTGTCAAGAATTGAAACCTTTTTGTTAAACCAATAAGATAAAAGTAGATATAATAGTGGGGCATCAACACGTAAAATGTGAGACCTACTAACTTAATCCATCTTACAAAATGTTTACATGAGAAGACATGATCTTAAAAATACTGTAATATAAAAGCTACTTGTATATCACAAAAATTAGGATTCTTCGATAACTGAGCAGCACTAAAAAAAAGAAATTTGTTCTTTATCTTTGTAAGAAATGTAACTTTCAGTTCTTTTATAGTTTTATTTGTCAAAAAAAGTAACATCCAGTACCTTTAAATAATATGAGTAAGCCTTGCGTCCAAGGGTTGGCAATTGGCAATACAGATACCAGTGTATTTTGGACTAATTTGACTTTCTAAGGTCAACTCAGTTGGTGAGTAAATAAACTTTCTCATGTTTAAATCTTAAATCAGGTCTGGCATTTCCATCTTATAGTTTGATGAAACGATAAATTTGGGACGCTCACAGCATCTCACACCACCATCCGGGCCACAATGACATCCAATAAGTTTCAAGTGAAAGTGGAGCAAACATAGCAAGAACGGTTCAGAACCTTATCACTCAAGAAAAGGGACAACATACCAATTACACATGAGACATATATTTAATAAGCTTATGAGGCAAGAGTAAATCTAAATATTCTGACAATTAGCTTTTTTGGGGTTAAAGCAAAGCATTATTTAGAATATGTTTACTCAAAATCACTTGGGAGTAACAAATCTAGATGCATATGAAATACACCAAAAAAGTCTACCTAAACATGAGCTTAAAGTGTCATCAATCGGTTAACCTCATCACCTTCCCTACCATCATCAGGCCATAGTTCCTTCCCTACCATCATCAGGCCATAGTTCCATTGAATCACTATCAACTACCTTCAAGTTTGATGGAAAAATAAAACCTTCAGCTTTTAAACGATAGAAAACCTGCCAATGAAAATACAACTATGATAAAGGCCAACTGAAAATATAACATGTCACCATACTTGTTAAGAACAAAAGAGACATGCCCAAGAGAAAGAAACAAATACATTCATAACATATCTAAGAATCCAATTAGGAACCTACAACAAGGTTGTGTTAAAAGAAAACACACACTCACACACACACTTGTGTTGTTACAGCAAACAGTTACAATTTGCCAACAGTCACCTTTAGCTTATAAACGAGAGAAAGCCTACCAACAAAAACGTGAAAGTAAAAATGTGTATGTTTTTGTGACAAGTAGTAATACAAGTAATATTGAGGTTTCTTCAACACTGTACATGTATAATTTAATGACTCTCACAATTGGAGGTTGCTGCAGTTGTGGTTTTGATCAAGCCTTCAAGAAGGAAATGCAGCTGATTCAGAAGGTCTTACCAGGCATGAAGCCATTAGTCATATTAGTCTTTTGATATATCTATACTGGATATTCTTAAGGCTGCTATGGTGTAATGGAAATGTAGTGTCTGTGGGTGAAAGGTGAAGAATGAAGGTTCTGTTCTTAGTATAGAGTCTAGTTAAATGGCTTGAATTTGTTAATAGGATCTTAAGTTTGTTTTTGATCCTATTCTTCCTTGTAATTCTTATGAAGTTTCTGTGGTAATATATCTTCACCTTTGCAAAAAAAAAAAAAATGACCCTCACTATTGTTTGAGTTTGTGTTGTCGAATTATACTGACTATTATCAATTCTGATTGTTTCAGTTAAGTGATTCCGATTATTTAGGGTCATATAATCTTAATATGAATAAGCATTTGATGAAGTTTGAAAGAAAACTTTATCTAACTTAATTCTTAAAGTCACAGTAAACAATCCCAAAACACAGATGCAAACAGAGTTAATTGCATATCTTTAAGTTTGGTCAAGTAAGTTTAAAAATGTGATCAGTCTAGTTCTAACAACGCTAATGACCATGTATAGTAAATTTAACATCAAGAAATCAGGCACTTCTGTTGGTGACAAGATATGCTCGGATGGGTTCATCGTTTCTTCTAGATGTACACATGTATGGTTTGATAATCTTCACAATCATTGCAGTATGTGTTGTGAGTTCAAAGGGACACATGGATGTGTGATTAAACTAATAATTGCTACTTTGAAGTAGCACAATCATTATACAGTAGTTTGTTTAGGTAGCGTGATTACTACTCGGGTTATAATAGTCAAATGAGAATTGATCATATATAAAGGTTAATTATATGTGTATCCCTTGCTTGAAATAGCTGATAATCCAAGAATACATCAAGTCCCAATAATCACTTTTGGAACGTATATGCACCGCCTTAGTACAAATACGTGACTTTGATCAACTATACAATAAATAGGCTTCTGGAGAATAATATCAAGTATAACTAATGCAAACGATCAATACGCTATACACAAAGATACAAAATGCAAACTGCTAAAAAAAATAAGCACGGAATCTTACCTTAAAACTGAAAGACCCAACGGTAAGGTCCTTGACATGGCTAAGGCTTTGTATAAGTCCTTTGAGCATATCTTCTTCCGCTTCTTCTTTTGTTTTCTCATAATACCCCCTCTTCTTATAATTTAATTTAGCTTTCACTAAAGAAGACACATTTAGCAAAATAACCTTCCACAAAAACAAACGCTTTCGGAATGTAAGTGACACTATATTAGGAGCATTGATTTCAATAATATCATCATGCATCCAAGACCCGACTGCAAAACGGAACTCATGGTATCCGTATCCAGACAACACCAGGTTTTTAACACTTTTTGTCGTAACATCAAGCCGCTTATAACCATAGCATTTAATCAACTCCAAATCTTCCAACACCGGACATCCTATTAATATACTTTGAACCAAACCCTCATCTAATTTCGCACGCGAAATACACAAACTCCTAAGGTTTTTCCAACTAATAGCACAAGTTTTATTAACTATAATCCCGGACAATTTGAGTTTGGTAAAACAAGAAACCGTAAAAAAGGACTCATCTAACTCAAAGCGAAACAATTCTGAATGATCTACATTCCATGAAGTCAAACAAAGGTCACGAACGTTACGACTAACAGCATAACGAACGCATTCATTGATTTGGGGTTTAAACATTTTAACGAAATAAGTTTTCAGTTGAAATTTGTTAAGGTTGGAATGGGTACCACATTGATTTAAAGTTTGGTCAATGTTTGAAAAAAAAACATCGACTAGGTTAAATAGCGGATCATCGTGCATGAATATGAGATTAGAAACTGAAGGCCAAAGATATTGCCATCTTTTGGAGACTAGAGTATACTTGTTCTAATCGCTTCTTCTGTGGAGTCTAAACGAGAGATGATATCAACAAGAATGGAATCTGGTAACGAACATATTTTTCGACCTTCTTCCATAATTTCTTTCAATCTTTTTTGTGTTTCAATTTTGGGTGAGTTTTAAGCGCCTCTTCCACAGTACAAGTCTCACTAGGTTACAACCTTTAAAGGATACAAATAAAATTTGCTTTGCCCCCTACACTTTAAAGAATTTGGTGTTGGAACTTGATGATGTATAGTACGTATAACAGGCCTCTGGGTCTGAACTGTACTAATCACATGTGGGCCCTGGCCTTGGCTCGGATATGACAACATTAATCAGCATTTAATGCGATTAGTCAACATCCAATCAGCATTTAATGTGATTAGTCAACATTCAATCAGTATTTAATGTGATTAGTCAACATCCCATCAGTATTTAATGTGATTAGTCAACATTCAATCCTACATTAATATGCATTTAATGTGATGACTCACCTATAAAAGGGGGTCCTCTGACACCTCAAATAAGAGGATGATTCTCTACCACCTCTTTACTATATGCTTATACTGTTCTGACTTGACCATCGGAGGGTGGATCCCGGGGCTCCGACCTCGGGTCCCCTTTTAACCCGTTCTTCTTTGTGTGTAGCACTATTTAAGGCTCGGAAAGACGACGAACGATACCAGGAGAGTCGTCAAGACCAGCCCAACCAAATTATGCTTCAACAAGTTGGCGCCATCCGTGGAACCACGAATAAACTATGTTTCGTGTTCTCATGAAAAGCAAAAATCAGTTTCGAAAGTCGGTAACTCTTAAAACCTTTGTATTTTTGTTTTTCGCTCCCGCTATTATGCATTATGTCATATGTAAAAACTTGATTTGCTAAATCAACGCACACTATGTAACTTTACTATGACCTATAGACTACACAGTCGGTAAACGAATAGCTTTGTCAACGAACAACTACAACAGTTGCTAAATGTAACTTGATTTGTCCCCATATTTTCCTTTTTGGTATCCGCGGTCAGAGGCTCCGTCCTTCCATGACGCTCCGCACGTCCGGACATATTTTTCTTTTTGGTATCCGCGGTCATAGACTCCGTCCTTCCGTGACGCTCTGCACGTCAAACCTTGGGTGGTCAGTTTTACGGATACATAATAATTAAACAACCTTGTGTTTTATATCCATACGCACAATACATTTGTTAATAAATGAAGTGGTATTAATTAACATCCTTGTATGAATTCAATACTATGTACTAATTAGTAGTACTAAACAATACCACGCTTAATCATATCACATATGGTGGAGCTACCTTTCTAGTAAGCTCCGTGTTACGCGGGCCACGGCCTGTTGGGGTAAGTGCTAAAATTATTCATGATTTTTGGATACTTGAGTATGTAAGTTTAATGCTACTAATTAATAGAGTATAAGAACATAGTACCATTAAACTTGGGGACTATAGGGATATAACGATACCATTATAATTATCTTCGTTTATGTCACGTACGTAAGAGGCATTGCAAGTTCGGTACTAAGTCGAATGCCATATTCGCATTACCCAGCCACGGAAGTACGTCTTCCGTCGGCCGTAAGTCGAATGCCATATTCGCATTACCTGGCCACGGAAGTTTGTCTTCCGTCGGCCGTAAGTCGAATGCCATATTCGCATTACCCGACCACGGAAGTACGTCTTTCGTCGGTCGTAAGTCAAATGCCATATTCGCATTACCCGGCCATGGAAGTACGTCTTCTGTCGGCCGTAAGTCGAATGTCATATTCGCATTACTCGGCCACGAAAGTACGTCTTCCATCGGCCGTAAGTCGAATGCCATATTCGCATTTCACGGCCACGAAAGTACGTCTTTCGTCGGTCGTAAATCGAATAGCATATTCGCATTACCCGGCCACGAAAGTACGTCTTCCGTCAGCCGTAAGTGGAATGCCATATTCGCATTACCAGGCCAAGGAAGTACGTCTTCCATCGGCCTTTATTATATGGGGTCCGCCTTCATCATTATAAATCCTTCTCATTATCCTCTCGTCAGAAACAAACAAGAATAGTATCTTGCCAATGCTAGTGTTACCCCGACTATAGAAAATGTATTCTTCTTATGGGGTCTTTACCGTCTAGCCATGAGAAACCAAGCATCCGAGCATAATCAACCGACACATGTACGCGGGTGCTGCCTAAGATATGGCATGATTGACACAGTTTGAAGATAGATATGGCAGCGTATGTCTTCATGACAGTAAGAGTAGTCCTTTTAGTCTAGTAACCGCGGCTACGGC
>BQNB010057511.1:19298-34087 GCA_026074375.1 Tanacetum coccineum | reverse complement strand
AGAACATACACATAATCAAGTTAAAAATTGTCTTAAACCACATTTAGCTATCTAGCTAATTTCTATCCTATGTCTTCACTTCTTCTTCTTGCTAAATACTATTTTTAATGCCTTTCCAAATGACTTGAACCCTCCGCGCATCTCCTCATGCATTCGTTGCGTTTGGTTGAGCAAGGTGGTTTGTCGTGCAAAGAGAGTTTCATCGGTTTGCTCGGAAGAGGAAGGCATATGGTGGTTTTGGTAGTTGAGTGGATGAAGAGAGTTAAGATAGGTGGTAGGAGATGGGGTACTAGCACGAGATGCACCATCATCCTCATCATCATCTCCTTGGTGAGACGAAGATCCAAGGTTATAATAGGCGGAGGTTGAAGAGATGAAGTGACGGGCTTTTCCACGATCACTTCGGGGTCGACAGGTTTGTCTTAGAGCAAGTGGACGCATGACTCGTTCAACAACATCGTAAATGCTATTGTCAAGATGAGGGTATGTTTCCATGATGTATCGATAAAGACGAGTTAAAAACATGCCATATGGAAGATTTGCGGTTAGAATAGCTCTGGTACATTCGATTCTTTTGACAAAGAAATAAGCAAGATTGTATTGTTATTTGGCAACAACACAATACAACATGTGAGCAAGACAAGCGGGGAGACGGTCCCGATGTCCTCCTAGTTCAAACACATTCTCTCGAATGAGTTCTTCCCATTGCTTCATGTCGGGGCTTAGTTATTTGGTGAGAATTTGATTTAGATTGAGAGTGACTGTTTGACTTTTAATGGTAAAGGTCTAAACACGACACGATTCCCTAAAAAATTCAAGGAGTCGACGAATGTCATCGGGAGTAGGAGTTCGGTGCAATATGGTCCCTCGGTTTCTTGAGAATACTCAAGAGATGCAAGTCCCATACGTTGGTAAAAATGCTTGACCATTTGTATGGAATTTTTGAGGATTTGACCCGAATCGAGCGAGAGTAAGAGTTATGAATTCGATGTTGAATTCCATAAAAGAGATAACAATATAGCCATATTCATTCGATGTACCATGCTTGACTATAGAAGTCTAGAAATGAATCTTGGAACAAGTCGGTTGTTGATTTGAAAGAGACATTTAAAACGAATGTTAGATAAAAAGAAACGCTCAAATGATGTTGATTTGTAGTAGGGCTTGATCAAAAACATGAACTTCGTGAATGTTTGCGTTTATCCAATATGTGGGGGGGTAGGTTTGTAGAAATGGGCAATGGTATGTAGTAGATGCGGAAATTGGATACTTTTGTTTGTAGGATTTATGAGATATATATCGGTTGTAGTAGCTTTTGGCATTTTGTCACCTAAACAAGTTATCAACAACATAAAATCTTATATATAAAAAATATAATAAGGAAAATAAAGTTGTGAAAAGTGACAAACGTGGGACAAGGATTACTTCGACTTTAAAAGTAAAAACCTAAGAAGTGATCCATATGTTCCTTAATTTATTTTTGACTTAATCTAGGATGTCGAAGAATATATATTAGTTATATATTTCAACATCAAGACAAAAACCAAACACCCCCCTTAATCAATACAAAATTTGTCTAAGCTTGTCAAAAATTATTTATTAAGTGTATATTTTGTTTGACAAGTATGAGTTTGTTATTCTTGACTTGACAAAGGTTAAATAGTGTTTGTTTTGACTAAAAACCATGTTTTAAAGCATTAAACCAAACGCCCCTTTATTTTATGTCATTTATAAAATGTATCAAGATATATATGAATTATATATCTTGATGACTATACAAAGTTTTGTTAATTGGTTAAACACGTGACAAAACTATTGTGATATCATTTTTGACTCTAAAAATTATTTCTAAGAAACGAACCAAACACTTCTTTATTTTTATAGAATTTTACTCATTGATTTGAAAAATGTATATATGTATGTTTAAACAATCAATACTTGATTATTTTTATCATGTTTAGGCATTAATCAACAATGTGATAAAGTATAAGAATGGCAAAAATTCCTATGTGTTCATGTAGTATATACATGTTTCTAAAATTTGACTCAATTAGTGTTTGTTTCAATCCGATCAAGGTTGTAGTGCTCCTATGACTATGGGAATCATTATAGTTATGGAAATCCTAGACCAAAATAAAAAGTATGAAAATAATGAAGAACACCCAATTTTGATTAAGAAGCAAAATTAGATGAAAATCAAATGAAAAGAATGATGGAAAACATTCAATAGATGTTGTTGATTATATATTTTAAGTGAAAGCCCTTACGATTTTGGTTAATTAGGCAAATTTGAAAGATTGGTTTTTGAAGGTTTTTGCTATGGTGTTCGTTCACAGTGGGTAGGAGAAGAAGAGGAATGAAAAAAAAATCTGATTTTGGTAATGTTTCGTCAGAAAAGGGGTGTTTGGTTTTCCTTGATAGGCGGTCCCCTTAATTATTTAAGGGGGCCACCCAAAATAACAAGTCGGATCGTCCCTTTAATTTTAAGGGGGCCGCACACCTCAACAAAAAAAAAAATGATTTATTTTGCCCGAATTATTTAATCCCTATTATTAAGTAAAATATAATTTATAAATATAATATAAATAGTAGTACTAAGGGCAAATAAACTTTACATTGTGTTTTTCAATGATAAAAAGTGAGATAATTTGACAATTTATTTTACATTTGTTAATTAAACAAGTTCTTAGATTATTTTTCGGAACGAGATAATCAAAAAAAGAAACGTCCAAGGTCTGAGAGGTGATTTGAGGTGAGACAGAATGGATAGCAAAGATAATGAAATAATAATACGTTGAAGATTTCACCAAGTCGCATCCGATAGACGTAATGATGGTTGACACGGATCTGAGGCGATCGTCGATGTCCTAAGGGAGTTTGTTTCATCCATAGTGTGTCTATGATCTTCGCGCGACTAATCCTACTTATGTGTTAATTGTTAACCATTAGCTTGCTCTTCTTCATCTACGTGAGTTTGCTACGTGGTCATAGAAGATTTCCATTTTGTAGACGTATGCCTATAATCTATACGAAAGAATAGTTCATAGTGAACTATCTCTCTAAAGCAAGAGAACCAACAAATGGTATCCTGCTAGAGACTACACTATTTTCTAAGAACTAATTATACTACAACATCATAGTAACACATAGACATTAACTTATAATCTATATTCTATGAAGATGAAAAGTGAGACGTGCCTTAGTCTTTAGAATTATCTTCATCAATGTCTTCATAATGTAAATGATAAGGGTTCATGGGAACCTTATCATGAATTCCTTAATCCTGGGAGAGGGAGGGTCGGGGGGGACCGAAGACAAAGAAAGTTTTGCAGAGAACTACACCAACTTCAAAGGTTGCGATGCTAGCCATTTGGTCCCAAACGTTTTATGTAACCGAAGTTATTGTTTCCGTCATATGTTTTGCATTTGGATTTGGCGACATACATGGTGAACAACCTTCCACATTGAGTGTAACTAAGTGGATGTGAATGATTCCTTATTATGTGATTAGGATAGTTTTGTCTACCTTGGTCTTTCTAGGTTGAGGTGTTCTAGACCGAGGACGAGGACTATTAGTCTTTCTTGGAGGTGGCGTTGTAGAACCTCCATTATGGTTTTAGTATCTGACTCCCAGGTTTTAAAGGGAGGGTTTTGTAAGAAAAAAATGATTTAAACCCCATCATCGCTTGCATAAGGAATTTAGTATTGTTTTTATAAGTATAGAAATTTTGGTTTTGAACATTGATTCTATCAATTTTTCTTTCAAATTGACTTCTTTGGCTTTTACAAACTTTACTTGGTTTGGTTTTTCGCTTATGTGATTCTTTTGGTAAAATTAAAGCCTAACCCGATTTATCTCCAAGGTTTTGAGAATTATTTATTTTCTAAGTGAGTGACTACTATCATTAAATTGATTTAGCCTAGATATTTTTTTCTAAGCTTTCCTCATTTTCAAGATTAAAAAAAAGCTCTTGGACATAATTTACATTCTTCAAATTACTCCTTACCTTTTTCTAACCTAGATAGTTTTATCTTTTAATTCTCTATTTACTATCATATTCTAATTCTATTTTTGCTTGTTTTAGGGTTTTAATTTTTAGCCCATAGACTTTTAGTCCTAATTTGCCATAGTCTACTATATTCATTATCACAGTCATTTTCCCGTCTAGTGATGATTGGGTCATCAACTAAAGTATTCGTTTCAGAAAGTACTGTATCAATGAAGCTTTAGCCATAATACACTTTAGTCATTTGTTCTTCTCCTCTTCATCTTCGCCGCTGATCATCTCTAAGATCCTCCCAACAAACGCTTTAGATTTTGATATCTTGATAGTTTTGGACATTCACCGACGAGATGATGATGGATCCCACACTTAAAGCATTTTCTTTCGCCTTTGCCATTTTTGTCGTTCTTTATTTATTTTGAAATGATTTTATCCTTCATGTGGTTGTCTTACGAATCGTCCTTGTCTTTTGAATAATTTCTTGAAGTCTCTTACGGCCATGGTGTATTCTTCATCTTTACTATCGGAGGTTGAGCAATCATCATCACTCGAATCCTTTCTAGCTTTCAAGGCAATAGATCTACTTTGTTCTCTTTTGCTTTTAACGGTTTCGAAATCTTTCTTAATTACTTCTTCATAAACCTTCAAATTCCCAATGAGTTTGTCAAGTGATAGAGTTGTTAGATTCTTTCATTCTTCAATTGTCATGACTTTTGCGCGCCATTTAGGATGTAGTGCCCTAAGAAATTTCCTAACATAATTCTTGCTCGAAAAACTTTTGTCAAATGCTTTTAGACTAGTAATAATAGTGTTAAATTTAGCAAAAGCATTATTGTAACACCCCCAAATTGGGTCGCAGCAGAATAAGGGTCCGGGGCGTGTTACTTCAAGATCAACAGCACAAGATATATAAGAACGACACAAAAAGTTGTTTAAAATGATACATTGGATTTAATTGAAAGACTTAATACAAAAGCAATATACTTTACTTTGTTCATTTTGAATATTACAAAAGTTGACATTGCATTTCCCAAAACATGATGCACCTAATCTTTAAAGCGTGCAATCCAAAATGTAACCCAAGGCAATCCCTGGCAGTCCCATGCCTATTGATCTCCTGAAAACATTGCTTTAAACGTCCAACAATAATTGTTGGTGGAATTCATATGTTTGATAAAATCACAATATGCAGGATGGAAAGACTTTTAGTGATAATGCAACACAATGCAGATCTCACAAAATAAGATTAGGGGGGGGGGGGGGGGGCTTTACACTAAGCTCAATGACACTGAGGCTCGACAGTCTTGTTCGCATAAATTATTGGTACTCAGCCCCGCAATGATTGTTTTAAACCAAAACATCCCAAATACGACAGCATAACCGTTCGTTCTCGGTGAATAGCTAGTCACGCCGAACGGGGAGGGTCTATTCCAGGAATAGATCTATTAAATAACATTCGCGCTCACATAATGTAATTCCCAACTACATCTATGCAATTGACAGTTCATGATAATGGGCTTAATTGGGTTATCGCTACTTAGGCAAACATGTAATCAATACTTGCGTCCAATTTGTAAAACAAAGCATGTTTCCACCCATAATTATAAATCATTGAAATCGTAAAAATGTGGGGCGATGAACTCTCACCTTGAGTACTGATAAATCCAAATATCGCAATAAGGCGTCACGACAAGATCGAAATGCAACCTAAATAATCATAGGGTCCGTATAAGTACCAATTACTCTATCGATTACAACATGCATGCATAGGCTATGTTAGTCACATCAAACTAGTAGTTCGGGCTTATCATAATAAGAAGGGTCATGAACATGACTTCGAGAGTTAGGACACTTTAAATCGTAAATCCAACAACTCGTCGAAAACGCATCCAAGAGGCCTCATTATGAAAAACCCCTAAGTAATATAGTAACTCCTTGATAAGCCCCACAAAAATTCTATATAGCTCATCACCAACTAAATGGTTTTGGTAAAATGTGTTTTAATACAGTAAAACGCTTATAATTTACCGTTTAGTAAACTAGCATAAATTTTTTGCGTTTTTAAGCCCGATTTTTAACGTTTCTTATCACGCCATGCTTTTCGGATTAGGACGAGTTTATCATAATTTGACATTTTCCATATTTTGACCCTCTGGTGAACAGTAACTTTTACTGTTCACTTACCAGATATGACTTTATTAAATCGTTTTTGTTGTCGTAAAACCCGTAATGTCGTATTTATTTCGTTATACCTCCGATTTTAAACGCTTCTCTGGATACGATCTCGTAATTAGAAGTTATATCATATTTTAGATGTTTTAAAAAAATATGAGTAGCTGTAATGAAAGTGTTTTTTATAAAAATAGTTTATAAAAGTATTTCTCTGTCGTAAAATTTGTAATTTAGTATCTTTTTTCGTTATAAATCGGTTTTTCGAGTTTCTTATCATTTTGGAATCGTCATGAGATGTATTATTAGTATTTTATGCTCTACCTTCTGTATGAAACACGAAATAAAAACCTTTTTATTATCCAAGTGTATTGATTTATAAAAAGTTTGTTTTATTAACTTTTATAAACCCTAATTTATAACTAAACATGTTTATACTTATACAACATGTTATCATACTTATAGATCCATTATTTCATGATATATATATAAAATACTAATTATATCATCTCATGACGATTCCAAAATGATAAGAAACTCGAAAAACCGATTTATAACGAAAAAGATACGTTAATTACGATTTATAACGAAAAAAATACTTTTATAAAACTATTTTTATAAAAAGCACTATTCATTACAGCAACTCATATTTTTAAAACATCAAAAATATGATATAACTTTTAATTACGAGATCGTACTCGAAAGAATCGTTAAAAACGGAGCTATAACGAATAAAATACGACATTTACGGGTTTTACGACAACAAAAACGATTTTAATAAAAGTCATATCTGGTGTGAACAGTAAAAGTTACTGTTCACCAGAGGGTCAAAATATGGAAAATGTCAAATTATGATAACTCGTCCTAATACGAAAAGATGGGCATAAGAAACGTTAAAATCGGGCTTAAAACGCAAAAGTTATGCTAGTTTTACTAAAACGGTAATTATAAACGTTTTAACTTATTAAACACAATTTTACCAAAACCATTAGTTGGTGATTGAGCTATATAGAATATTATGTGGTTATCAAAGTACTATATTACTAGGGAGTTTCATAATGAGGCCTCTTCGGATGGCGTTTCGACGAGTTGTTGGATTTACGATTTAAAGTGTCCTAACTCCTCGAACGTCATGTCATGACCTCTTAATTATGATAGCCCGAACGATAGTATGATGTGACTAACATAGACCTATACATGATGTTAGTTAATCGAAGTACTTGGTACTTATACGACCTATGATAATTTAGGTTGCATTCGATCTTTTACGTGACGCATTATCTGCGATATTTGGATTATCAGAACTCAAGGTGAGTTCATAGCCCCACATTTTTACGATTTCAATGATTTATAATATTGGGGTGGAAACATGCTTGTTTTATAAATTGGACGCAAGTATTGATACCTGTTTGGCCAAAGTAGCGTGATAACCAAATAAGCCCCCTAACAAGAACGGTCAATTGCATAGAATGGTAGTTGGGAATTACACTATGTGAGCGCGAATGTAATTTAATAGATCTATTTTCGCGAAACACCTCCCCGTTCGGGTGACTACTTCACCGAGAACGAACGTTATAGCATGTCGAATTTGGGATGTTTTCGGGTTAAAACATCATTGCGGGCTGAGTAGCAATATTATGCGAACAAGACTGTCGAGCTTCAGTGTCATGAGCTTAGTGTAAATGTAATCTAGTTTTGTGAGATCTGCATGTGTTGCATTATCACTAAAAAGTCTTGCGGTCCTGCATATTATGATTTTATCAAACCTATGAATTCACCAACATTATTGTTGACGTTTTAAGCAATGTTTTCAGGAGATCAATAGGCATGGGATGCCAGGGATGCATTGGGTTACATTTTGGATTGCACGCTTAAAGATTTAGGTGCATCATGTTTTGGGAAATGCAATGTCAACTTTTGTAAATTTCAACAAAGAAACAATAAAGCTAAGAAAGAATTTTTATGTGTCAAACCGCAAAAGAAATTTGGGATACTTTGTTAATCACTCATCAAGGTAATAATCAAGTCAAAGCAAACAAAATAGATCTTCTTGTTCAACAATATGAACAATTCATGATTCCGGAAGAGGAATCAATAGATAATGCCTTTGCTAAATTTAACACTATTATTACTAGTCTAAAAGCACTTGATGAAGGTTTTTCTAGCAAGAATTGTGTTAGGAAATTTCTTAGGGCATTACATCCTAAATGGCGCGCAAAAGTCACGGCGATTGAAGAATCAAAGAATCTAACAACTCTATCACTTGACGAACTCATTGGAAATTTGAAGGTTTATGAAGAAGTAATTAAGAAAGATTCTGAAACCGTCAAAAGCAAAAGAGAACAAAGTAGATCTATTGCCTTGAAAGCTAGAAAGGAATCTAGTGATGATGATAGCTCAACCTCCGATAGTGAAGATGAAGAATACGCCATGGCCGTAAGAGACTTCAAGAAATTCTTCAAAAGACGAGGACGATTCGTAAGACAACCACATGAAGAAAGAAAATCATTCCAAAGAAATAAAGACGACAAAAATGGCAAAGGCAAAAGAAAATGCTTTAAGTGTGGAGATCCAAATCATCTCATCGGAGAATGTCCGAAACTATCAAAATCAAAAGGCGTTTGTTGGAGGATCTTGGAGTGATAGCGACGAAGATGAAGAGGAGAAGACAAAGGACGAAAAGTGTCTTATGGCTAAAGCTTCCAATGAGGTACTTTCCGAAACTGAATACTTTAGTGATGACCAATCATCATTAGACGAAAATGACTTAGATAGTGAATATAGTAGACTATGCAAAATAGGACTAAAAGTCATGGCTAAAAATAAAACTCTAAAACAAGCTAAAATAGAATTAGAGAATGAAGCACTAAAACTAAAAGATAAATTATCTAGGTTAGAAAAAGGTAAGGAAGTAAATGAAGAATGCAAATTATGTCAAGACCTTAAGTTTGAAAATGAGAAGCTTAGAAAAGAAATATCTAGGCTAAATCAATTTAATGATAGTAGTCACTCACTTAAGAAAATAATAAGTTCTCAAAAACCTTCTGGAGATAAATCTGGTTTAGGATTTAATTTTACCAAAGGGTCACCTAGCGAAACCAAACAAGTAAATTTTGTAAGAGCTCAAGAAGTGAGTCGAAAGAAAATTTGATAAAATCAAACCCAAACTCAAAACCAAAACAGATTTTTGGGTCGTTTTCAACGAATGATATCTTGATGACAAATATGAGTATTGATATGTTTCTTGAGCCTAGTTTTCAAAAAGTCCAACCACGAAAGGTTTTGAGGTCAGGAAGTAAGTCAAATATTTCTTGCAAGAAAAGTTGTTAAAACAGTAAATACAGGTCAGATTTGGGTCAGATTTCAGGGAGTAAAACCCCTACTTAAAATTCGAATTAAGCTTAGGAAAAACACAGAGGTCAAGTTCTATGTGTCTATTAACCTCACATAAAAATTTAGCCTCTGATTAGTTGTGTAAGAAGGGTAATCAGGGCCATACATTTTAGTGTGCAATCAGATCCGAATTGGGACAGTTTTGAAGTTGGATTTTATTTAGAGTAGTGGCACATGTAGTGAGCACTTGGGAATCACAAGGTAGTTAACTAAAACCATAAATATTCTTGGTGTTTTGGTATAATTTATGGAGGTCAGCAAGTAAGGTTTTTAAGTACGTAAAGATACACTAAAATTCTACAATGCTGAATAAATTGTAAGTAACTAGTATGGTGTCGGGGTGACCCATGATGGTTAATCAAACCCTTAGACATCCATCATATATGTGTTATATGGACTAGAGCTTTTAGCTTGGTCGCGTGTAATCATGTTTATTTATTTGTATAGTTACGTGATAGGAATTGGAAGCTGCATTTTGAGCATTCAGGTGAGTTTCATAGCCCCTCTTTTCTTATGATTTATTAGGGTGGAAATGATGCAAAGTGTTTAGAAATGTTTTGATTACTGTGATAATTGTGTTTTCAATAGTACATGGACTATACATGACTGTTATATGTTGTGTGCTACATTTGTTTTGTGATGTGATAATTTGAGAACTGCCGAATAAGTCAGGGGGGATCACTTGCAGGTATCCTATGGCCTGTTTAGTGGATTTGTATTGTGGCTAGCGACGAAGCGAGGTTACTTTAGGAGTATCCATGGCCTGGGCTAAGGGGGTAACCACAGGGACCTTGGTACGATATGAGACGTCTTATGGTCGTTTACTGGGTATTTGCGTGATTGATTGGATTTGCATGTTAGCCTGTATGATAGTTCATTTATTGTCCTGTAATGTTTTCTTTATTATCACAGTAATTTACAGTTGGATTTAATTATGAGTGTTTGAAAACCTATGTTTCTCACTAACCATTGTGTTGACGTATAAGCATCATTTTCAAGTATTCAGCAGGATAAGGTTAAAGTTAGGAAAATGGTTATATGGACCGTAGGCAGCTGGCAAAGTTTAGTTATCTAGATTTCATTTATTTGTTTGGTGGATTAATGTTAATTGTTTCACATTGTTAGGATTTATAAATGTTTGCATGAACTGCCTTCATTTTAATGTCAGACGCCTTTTGGATTTTGTTGATTGTGTTTGGGTATTTTCATGACACTGCGTGTCTATACCTTTTATTTTATGCATGTTTTGTTTCTCTATATAGACGCCAATGGGTTGTGATGATTCCCTCTCTCGTCGGCTCGTTGTTTTTTACCTTGGCGAAGTTCTATCTTGTGACATTACTGGTATCAAAGCTAATGGTTATAGTGAAGTAGGTGGTTGAGCTTTAGACTTAAAAACTAGGGGTCCCTCATGTAGATCATTTAGGGCTTAGTGTTTAAGCTATAATATGTTATGCTTACCCTCTGTTTTTGCATGTGCTTATATATCTCGTATTTTGCTGAGTTGTAATTTTAGTTATTTTGCCTACCTTCTATCTGCGTATGTATTACTTTCTCAGTATTGTAGGTATGTTTTTCCCCCACCCGTAAGATGTCTCGCTGGGGAACCATTTTCCCAACTGGACTTAAGTGTATGAGGAGCCTCTTGTGGAACCAAAGGAGATAGAGTAGTTGATCGCTTGTTGGATAGTCGTAGTAGGGCAGGACCCGCAGAGTCGGGTGACTCTTTCGAAGGTAAAGTCAAACCCATGCGAGGTCCAACATAGGTTTATTCCGTCTTTTACCTCGTCACGTTGTTATTGATTAATTCTTTTGAATATCTGGTATTTTGGAGGCGCTGCGAGACTTCCGTTCCTTTATGTCATTTTTGACTTTATCTTTATATAAGTAGAAGGAGTTATTATGTTGGAGCATCCTTTATGTGTATGTGGTAGTGATTTAGAATTGTTGTGCAATGTGTATATGTGCATTATATGTGAGTGTTCATTGAGATGTGTTGTCATGGAAGTAAGTACACATGTGAATGGACGGCCGGCAATTATAGTTATGGCGGCGACTAATTTTAAAGGGCGTCACCACACCGGTGGATTGTACCCTGGAATGCATTGATTGTTGTTGTTTGTTAATTGGTAGTGTGAGGTGTGGTAATGTTTTCAATCTGTTAGGATGTTATATGGTTTAAGGCATTATTCTCTTACCTAATGTACGGATAGTGTTATGGATAGTCTTTGTAGATCGTTGTTGAAACTTTTTAGTACTACTATTACTATTATTGAGGTTTTCGTTTGCTCGATTATTGTTTGGTTTCCTAACTTAAGTGTAGAAATCTCTTCATCGTAACTTTGTTGTAAGGAGAAGGTCCTATCTTCCCTATTTCGAGTCTAGATGTAATTTGTAGTTTCGGATATGCTGTCTTTTGGTTATTAGAACATATTTCACTGTATAACCTTTAAATAAAACTTCATTTAGGAATTCCTAAATATATCATATAAGCATATATGTTCATTACCGTTGTGTGTGTGTGTGTGTGTATATATCTCTTGGTTTCGATACAGTTGGACGACATGGTTAGTATCGATGCTTTTGTAGGTTTGTCTATTGATCGTTATTCAGAAGTTTATAGACCTTCTTTTTATTTTAGTTTTTAATTTTTTTTTTTTAGTTTCTTTTATCTTTTTTTAAGAGTTTGTTTTTCTTAGAATTATATTTTTTTTATTTAAGTTTTTTTTTTTTTAAGAGTTAATTTTTTTTCTTTTTTAATTTTTTTTTTTTTTATGAATTTATTTTAAGTAAAGGATGTATTTTTTTTTTTATAAGCTCTTAAGATAAGTTTTTATTTTTTTTTTTTTTTGATTTTTTATTAATTTTATTTGTTTTTTTTTTTTTTTTTTTTATTTTTTTTTTTTTTTAAGATTTTTTAATTAAAAAGACTTTTTATTTTCTCCTTATCGACCCTCTTTTTGTTTTCTTTTGGATCCGTAACATCTTACATAAGTTTCTCTTGTACGAGTTCATTTGATTTTATTCTGAGTAGATGGTTTTTGGTATTTTCTTTCGTTTTCAAATAACAGAATGGTGTTAGAGTATGTACGGTGTTTTAAAATCCCTTTTAGTATTGCAGTGTCCTTTGTTTGAGTAACATATAGTATAATTGATGTCCAATTATAAAAATAAAAAAAATAAAAAAAACCTTTTGAAGAATATCTTGGTGATGTTTGGCGAAAACTGTGTTTAAAATGATTATTGTGAATAAAATGTGTTTAAAATGATCGTTGTGAATAGAACATATTTAAGTGGCCTATACAATTAAGTTATGAAAATTGTCATGTGGTTATTAAATTCTAAATTTTATTATGAAAAGTAGGTTTAAAATGATTCATGGTAGTAAGATGTGATACACCATTAGATAACTATCTCTAGATTTTTATGACAACCATGATTAAATTGAATTTTACAAAGATTAGACTTCAGGCATTTTTTTAAAATGATTTTTATATTAAAACGGATTATTCTGTATTTTAAATTGATTTTTTATTAAACCCATTATTTAATTTGTTCTTTTCGATTAAAGTCGATTGTTGGTATAAGAATTTTGTCTTTCGTATTTATAAGTTCTGGTGCGTAATGATTTTCATTATGTGTTTCTTTTGTCGTGGTACGCCTATTGATTTTTTTTTTCATTTGCGTTTTCAATTTGTACATATATGTATCCTTTCTTTCAAAGGATTCTTATGTCATTTGATCAACGTCTATTTGCATATGTGGACTCTCCCATATGTATTTAGCCGTGATGATACGCATATTCATTCGTTATCTATACAGATTAGTTCGTAATCTTAAAATTTGTTGAAAACGTCTTGTCTTGTGTGAGATTTTATTGGGAATGGATTTGATGTGATTGTGGGAATGGACTGGTTGTCTCAAAATAAGGCTGTAATAGTGTGTCATGAGAAAGTGGTTGAAATACCGTTGATAGGTGGTGAGGTACTTAGGGTTCAAGGGGAGCGTACGTTAGGAGTAGCCAAAGCTTTAATGAACGCGAAGGTAGATGAACCGAAAGTGGGTGATATTTCTGTTGTGCGGGATTTTGTTGATGTGTTCCCAGAAGATTTGTCGGGATTACCCCCACAGAGACAAGTTGAGTTTCGCATAGATTTAATTCCTGGAGCAACACCGGTAGCGAAGTCTCCATATCGTCTAGCACCCTCGGAAATGCAAGAATTGCCTGAACAACTTCAAGAGTTGCAAGACAAAGGTTTCATACGACCTAGTCATTTTCCGTAGGGAGCACCAGTGTCGTTTGTTAAGAAGAGAAGCATGGAGTTCATTTGAAGTTAGTGTTGGAATTACTGAGGAAGGAGAAGTTGTATGCTAAGTTTACTAAGAGTGAGGCAGTGAAGAATTGGGAAGTACCTACGACACCATCCGAGATATGATTATTCTTAGGATTGGCAGGTTACCTACCTACGTTTCATCGCAAACTTTTCTAAGATTGTTGAACCCCCTTACTTCCCTAATTGAGAGGAATCAAAAGTATGAGTGGAGCGTAGAACAAGAGAAGGCTTTCCAGACTTTGAAGAATGAATTGTGTGACGCTTCGATAAATCGAATGTAGTGGTTGATGCGTTGAGTAGAAAGGGAGAGTGAAACTAAGACGAGTAAGAGCAATGTCCATGACTATCCAGTCAGGTGTTAAGGACAAGATATTGGCTACTTCAAGTGAGACGCCCAAGGTAGAGAACGCGCCAGCAGAAATGCTGCGTGACATGGACCAACAAATGGAAAAGAGGGCAGATGATGGTTAGTACTTTATGGATTAAATTGTATAGTGAGTATGAGTATGAAATTCGCCACCATCCAGGTAAGGCAAATGTGGTGACTGATGCGTTAAGTAGGAAGGAACGAGTGAAACCTAGACGTGTTCGAGCGATGGCTATGACCATTCAGTATGGAGTAAGAGGAATGATACTGGCAGCCCAAAGTGAGGCATTCAAGCAAGAGAACGTACTCGCAGAAAGACTACATGGTTTAGATCAGCAGATGGAAAGGAAAGGAGACGGAAGTTTGTACTTTATGGATCGAATATGGGTTCCGTTAGTAGGAGGTGTGAGAACAGTAGTTATGGATGAGGCTCATAAGTCCAGAATTATACATGCAAAATAGAGAGCACGGAAGAATGATACTTGAATCAGTTGAAAATGGTCCTCTCATTTGGCCTACGGT
>BQNB010057510.1:5934-27173 GCA_026074375.1 Tanacetum coccineum | reverse complement strand
GTGTCGGGCTTTAATAAAATCGAGTCTTATAATATTTAAATATATTTTTTATAATTAATATAAAAATATTACATTTTATACCCTTGAGAATATTAAAATGACAATATATACCCTTGGTATATATTAATTTTCACTTTTAACCCTTTAATTATATTTTAAAAATATTAAACCTTTAACTTTGGAAATTGGCAAAACAGGCCGCTGTGGTTTAACTACGGAGTATTTACACTTTTGGCCAGAAAGTTTAATAATTTCAAAAGTTACAATATATACCCTTATGCATGAAATGTTTTGTGTTTTTAGTCCAAATTCCATAATCTTTCTATTTTTGATCTCAAAATCAATTTGCAGCATATAACTTATTACTATAAGCTAAAATAAGTAAGTTTTACGAGCTTGAAGCTTATGAAAAGAGCTTATGAGCTTCAAAATCCAAAATGGGTACGTTTGGTTTAGAAACAATAACCCGATGGGTTAGGGATTTTAGGATTAGTTTTAATGATTATAAAAGTGATAAGTGAGCTTATAGAAATAGCTTATTACAACAGCTTATGGCTTATAGCTTATTAGGTTCACGAAAAGAGCTTTTAGAGTTTTAAGGGCGCGTTTGGTTTAGGAAAACGAAGCGTGTTGCTTCGGGTTTTAAGAGCTTAAACATATAGCTCAATCCAAGCTTACACATGATCTAAAACACATTAGGAGCTTATTGAACAACTTATAGGACTTACTAGGGTTTATTAGGGTTCGAATGACTTAGAATGGGTCATGTAACCTTGGAGATGAATCAAGGATCCTTTGATCTTATACCTTGGCTTCTCTAGTGGCTTAAACTTCTTCTCTTTCTTTTCTTTGAAATAGGTCAAGAGCAAGTGAGTGTGTTTGATAAAATTGTGTGTATGTGTTTCGTGTATATATAGGCCAAGGAAGGAGTAGTGGCCAAGTTGTGAGGAGTGGTGGCCAAGTTCTATTAAGGTATGACTAAGGGAAGCTAGGAACCTAGCTTAGAGAGATGTTAGGAGGTGGAAGGGGTTCGGTTAACAAGGGTGGTGACAAGGAGGTGAGGCGGCGGCATGGTGGTGAATTGGTGGTGACAAGGTGCTTTACTTGGAGTGCAAGGTGACAAGGTGGTGACAAGGAGGTGAAAGGGAGCTAGCAAGGTGGTGACAATGTGCTAGGGTGATGGGGACAAGGTGGTGGATCATGGTGGAGGGTGGTTGCTTGGTGTTGGCTTGGTTCGACTAGTTTAAGTGGTATCGGGTTGTTTAGGGTTTTGGTTTAGGGTTAGGTTTTAAGTTGAGTGTGTGAATTCAAATGGAGGGAAAAACTAGTTTAAATGTGATGCTAGAAAGACTTGTAATCTATGCTAGAAAGGTGATACAAAAGCTCATAGAAATTGGAGGTAAAAATACTTAATTTGAATGTTGTGCATAATCGACTTGTACTATGAGCTTAAAGGAATTATACTATGGTTTTAAAGGAAAAATAATTCAAATATTATGCATTGGTAATTTGTACACATGCCTTGTAAGTTGTACATTTAGATTGCATGTAAACATTACATGTAGTCGGGGTTTTGATATAAATGTTAACGTATAATGTTCGTTTTAGAATAAACGTTATGAATGGTACATTAAATAGATGATGTATGGTAAAAATGGAGTTTAAAACATATTGCTAGACATATTATGACGTTTATTTGATATAAATGTTGATGAAATTGGCATTGGTAGGTTGCATGGCACGTTTATTTTTGTAATGTAAGTTACGTTACATCATGGATGGTATAAAACAAAAATATTCCCGTGAAAATGGTTCTATTAAACATAATAGATGGATAATTATACTGAGGAAAATTACATCTAATTTAATAGATGGATAATTACATAGAGGAAATATGTGGGTTTTTATAAGACTTTTTGACGAGTTGCTGGATTTACGATTTAAAGTGTCCTAGCTCCTCAAACGTTTACTACATGACCTCTGGATTATGATAGCCCGAATAGTGATACGATATTTTCAGAAGTTAATAAACCAAATTAATATTTACGTTAAACTTTATGAAATAAAATTTTGAAATATAAAACTAAGACTTGACATATTACCCCAGATTGCGTGACAAAGCCGTTTATTTCCATTTAAGTCACTTTTGACGTCAATCGGATTTCCCTATAAAAGTGAGTTCGTAGTTCCACCTTTATATGTTTTTCCAACCCCCGTGGGGAGATACATGCTATAAACCATGACTACAAGTATTTTCCAACTGTATGCTATCCTGATATATTATAGCCTAAGTTACCTCCATTGCCTATATCCTTTATATCATGAACCATTAATCACTTGTGTATAAACGTGAATTGTGTAGATAGATCTATCGGGGTTGACGAATCCTATTTTTGTTTACCAGTGAGATAACCAAGCATACTATATTTGAGAATAATGGGTAATTTGGCAAATTGCCTTTCCAGAAGGACATTCGTTCCTTAAATGTCATTGATATGACTTCCATGTTAACGTTTTGGTGTCATGAGCTTAGATTAATAATATTGTTTTCTATGATAATTGTATTCGTTGCAATTATTACCTTTTACATTAACTTGTATTCAACCATTATATTGCAAACCTGTGAATTTCACTCAACCTTTGTGTTGATTCTTTTAGCATGTTTATCTTAGGTAATTAAGAAAATCTAAGGCACGAAGTGGCATGGACTTGAAGACGTCCAAACTTGTTATCATTCAACCTTTATGTTTTAAATGTATTTTGGGACCTCCTTTTGTAAAACTCTGATATGTTATTGAATGAAAACTAAATTTTCTAAAACGTCTCTTTTAAGTCATTTTCTATGATTATGACTGTTGATTCATGAAGTAATACCTCCAATTTAGCTTCTGCTGCTATGTGAATTATCGGGGTGTTAAAGATTGGTATCAAAGCTCATAAGTTATAGAGAACAAGGTTAAAACCTAAACTATAACTATTTTCCATCTAAGAAAGTCCTCCGTGCCACTACATTTCCTAAATAGTATGTAAAGAGATGTTTTTAACAAATGATACATAACTATTATATAAATAACTTATGTTATTTCCACTGGGTTGTTACAGAGTTATGTCTACATCCACCCACCCTATTATTATCCTAACTGATTCCAATGTTGAGGATGCTTTTCCCTCTACAAATGCTCTTGACTATACCTCGGCTTCACTGGACTATTCCCCAGCCTCACCAGGAAACACCTCTTTTGACCCTTTAGAGGATTCGTCTAAGGATCGTTCAGCTTCACTAACCATCTCACCTTTCTACGATGATCCGTATATGAAGGTCATGCAAGCATATAATACTACTAATAATGAATCACCTATTACACTACCACGAGCTCCTATTGCTCCACTAACCATTTTGCCTTCATCTCTAGTGTTACCACCATCGCTACTATTTGATCCCCGAGATTTATTTCTTCCCGAGGAGATTGTGCCACCTCAGAAACGAGCCTGTTTCCTATCATCCTCCTCTACTGATTCTTCTGCCCCACCTCATGTATTTGAGATTGGAGAGAGTTCTCATGTGACGCGTTTGGAGCGCCATGAGGAACAAATCGAGACTATTTTGAATCACTTAGATGAGCTCCCTCTTGAAAACATTAAGCACATGGAAGATAAGATAGAAGGTATTGGTAATGGTCGAGTAATCATACAACGAGATTTTGACCAACTAGAAACCAAACTTCAAGAAGCTGTACCTAGATTGTTGGATTTCAGAGAAAGCAAATGGGGCATGATGACAAGATTGTTCTTGCTCGCGTCAGGGTTGCTACTCTGGAAATGCTCATCGAGGATATCCAGGTTCGCCACCGATCAGATATGAAGAGTCTTCTGGACATGATCCATGAGCTCAAGAACCACAAGGTAGGACAACCATACTACTAGACTAGATCCTTGTCATTTATAGCTTTTGTTTCAAATCCAACCACGAGATGCATGGCATAAATATTGACACTTGTCAAATTTTGGTTATGTAAAATATGTAGACAAGTTATTTATGACATAATACAGTTGTGATTCTGTTATACCTCGCCGTTTCATGATACAGATTTATGTATATCGTGGTTGTCTATCTTATATCCTGTATTATGATGACTCATATCTTTATGTATCCGAGATTACCATGGTTCTCTTACCATTCGGTTTTCTCGAACCTTTATGCCCATGTATCATGGATATGATTAATAATCAAGACATTGAGCATGTGATTCCACCTACACCACCTAGAGATACTGAGCCTCCTGTTGGATCACCCATTCCATTATCTTTGTCTTCATTAGTAGGATCTTCATCACTGGTTAAGTTAACTACACCACCACCAGACTATCCCTTTGATGAGTCTATCTTTTCAGAATTAGATAACTCGTAATGGATCATACCGCGACCATTGAAAAGTGAACCAGTCCCCGAGGAACCTAATGAGTCAGATGCTTATTAAATTACCCATCTCCGGAAATCTTAGATTCTAAAATTTTCCGTTATATCCTGCAATGTAATATCAAAGGATGTGTATTTCTTTGTTAGAACTTGTATCAAATAAGTATCTATGTCAAATGATTTCAATATCACTATGTATGAAAATTTTGATTATTATACAAAGACTTGTGATATGACTATATCATTGTATGGATTCTTATTTTGTGTTATCTTGTAAATGTTGATAGAATGGCTCCCAAGAGGACATCAACATCTGTAGCACCACCCATGACTCAGGCCGCCATTAAGAAACTAGTTGCTGATAGTGTTGCCGCATCTCTGGAAGCACAAGCTGCTACCATGGCAAATACTAACAATACCACTAGGAACACCCGACAAAGAAAAACTCCTATAGCAAGAAAATGTAGCTACAAAGAGTTTATGAACTGCCAAACTTTCAATTTTAAAGATATGAAGGGGCTATTGGTCTCATCCGCTGGTTTGAACGAACATAATTGGTATTTCTCCGTAGTAACTGTACCGAAGACTGCAAAGTAAAATTTGCTACTGGTACTTTAACTGAGGAAGCTTTATCCTGGTGGAATTCGTTCGCCCGACATATTGGAATCGAGGAAGCTTACAAAATTTCCTTGTTCGAAATTAAAAAGCTCTTAATAAAGAAGTATTATCCCAGAACCGAGGTCAAGAAAATAGAAGATGAATTTTACAATCTGACTGTAAAAGGGAATGATCTCAAGACTTACATTAGAAGATTCCAGGAGTTGGCACTCTTATGTCCAAATATGGTACCAAATACTGAGAAGCTTATAGAAGTCTTCATCGAGGGATTACCCAGAAGCATTGAAGGAAATGTTACCCCTTCAAAGCCTCAAACTTTAGAGGAACCCATTACCATAACCCAAAGGTTAATGGATCAGATAACAAAGCACAATTATGTGCAAGGAATTAATGATCATAAACGAAAGTTTGATGATAGAAGAACCTTCACCAATAACAACTACTAAAATAAACGTAACAACAACAATAACAACCGCAACAATGATCACCACCAACAGCAGAATATAAGACAAGAAACCATCAGGGCTTATGCTGCCACCCCAACTAAAAACAGTAGGTATACTGGAAACCTTCCACTGGGTAAAGATGCACCCTGCATCACATAGGACCTTGCACTGTCAAGTGTCAGACTTGCAACAAGGTGGGTCACCAAACCAGGAACCGCAACCTACAACCAGTATCAGTGACTTGTCATGCTTGTGGGGAGAAAGGGCATTACAAAAATCAGTGCCCAAAAGCAAACAACAGTGTTCATGGAAGAGCATACTTGCTGAGGGACAAGAATGCTCACCAAGACCCAAACGTAGTCACAGGTACGTTCCTTCTAAACCAACATCTAGCTAGAGTATTATTTGATTCAGGAGCCGATAAAAGTTTCGTATCCATATCTCTTGCTTCTATGCTTAATATCACACCAATTAAACTAGATACCATCTATGACATTGAAATGGCCAATGGAAACCTAATAGGCCTAATACCGTTATCCAGGGGTGCACTCTGATTTTGTTAAATCAACCTTTTGAAATTGACCTTATGCCGATTAAACTCGGTAGTTTCGACGTCGTCATTGGTATGGAT
Organism: Tanacetum coccineum; assembly: GCA_026074375.1. Lineage (NCBI taxonomy): Eukaryota > Viridiplantae > Streptophyta > Magnoliopsida > Asterales > Asteraceae > Tanacetum > Tanacetum coccineum. Next base: position 21,062 of record BQNB010057510.1, on the reverse strand, counting down.
TGGTTATCCAAGTATCATGCTAGAATTCTCTGTGACGAGGTGATCGAAGTAAAACCCGACTAAGCCTCATATCATGTATTAAAACCAAAAAGTATATATCCAGGGGATGTAAATTTTCATAGCCCAAGTAATAGAGAAGAAATCAGATGAAAAACGACTAGACGATATACCAGTAGTTAGAGAATTTCTAGGAGTTTTTCCTGAAGACCTACCCGGCCTCCCTCCAGTTCGCCAAGTAGAATTTCAAATTGATTTAATGCCAGGAGCGGCACCAGTGGCCCGAGCACCTTACAGATTAGATCCTTCAGAAATACAGGAACTATCTAACCAACTACAAGAGTTAGCATACCGAGGTTTAATCCGACCAAGTACTTCACCTTGGGGAGCTCCTGTCTTATTTTTTAAAAAGAAAGACCGATCTTTCAGAATGTGTATCGATTATCGGGAGCTGAATAAACTCACCATAAGGAATCGTTACCCATTACCCAAGATCGATGATTTATTCAACCAACTTCATGGTTCGAGTACTTACTCAAAGATTGACTTAAGATCAGGCTATCACCAACTGAGAGTCAGGGACGAAGATATTCCCAAGACTGCTTTCAGAACGCGATACGGACACTATGAATTCCAAGTAATGCCATTTGGTTTAACCAAACGCGCCTACTGTGTTCATGGACCTCATGAACCGTGTGTGCAAACCATACTTGGATAAATTTGTGATCGTATTCATCAATGATATTCTCATCTACTCCCGTAACAAAGAAGAACACGAAGATCACCTGAGAATAATCCTGGAATTACTCAAAAAGGATAAATTATATGCCAAGTTCTCCAAATGTGATTTCTGGATCAGTACCGTGCAGTTTCTTAGGCACGTAATTGACAGCCGAGGAATTCACATTGACCCCACCAAGATTAAAGCAGTCAAGGATTGGACATCTCCCCCCTTTTATACCCAAAACCAAAAAAACCCACAAAGATACGCCAATTTCCTTAGGACTTTCGTCTACTACCGAATATTTCAAGAGGTTTTTCGAAGATTGCACAGCCTTTGACTGAATTAACCCAGAAAAACAAGAAGTATATCTGGGGAGAAGACCAAGAGTCAGCCTTCTAATTGTTAAAACATAAGCTTTGTGAAGCTCAAATCTTGGCATTACCAGAAGGAAACAACGATTTTGTCTTTTACTGTAATGCATCACTCCAAGGTCTGGGAGCGGTGTTAATGCAAAGAGAAAAAGTTATTGCATATGCATCCTGACAACTCAAGTCTTATGAAGAGAACTATACCACATACGACATCGAATTAGGAGCAGTAGTGTTCGCTCTTAAATTTTGGAGACACTATCTGTATGGCACAAAGTGTACTGTGTTCACTGATCATAAAAGTCTTCAACATATCCTTGATCAGAAAGAGTTGAACATGAGGCAACACCGTTGGTTAGAATTACTCGCAGATTACGATTTGAAATTCGTTAACCAATCGCCTGGGAATGCTAGTGTTGTTAGCAGAAACCCTTAACCGGAAGAAGGTGGTGATACATCGGAAGGGAGAGGAGTTGGTCAGCGCGGACGGTACTCATAAGATAGATGCAATTAGTCCATGACCCTGCTCCCAAAAATACCATCAGACAAATTCCTCGAAGCCCAAACTAAAAGCGATCAAAGAAGAGAACAATACAAAGCTGAAACCTACGAGGAATAGGACAGCATTTGAAGTACACTCCTGATAGGAAACCACCCGATGTAATCAAGAACCGAAAGTTGGTTACTAACTCTTTGGCAAATTTGAGGGACTTGTGTTGTAGAAAAAACATACATATATATATATATATATAAATATAAATATATAACTATAAAAAATATATATATAAAGGGGAATATATATAGTAATAATTGCTTAATTCATATGAGAAAATGAGGAAATATAGGGGCACGCGGGGGGCGCAGAATAGTCGGTGGGCGTGAGGGAGGGTTATTGGGGTGGGTTATGGCGCGGCGTTGGGTGAGCTCTCACACACACGGAACGTTCAAGCTGTTAGGAGGAGAGCATGGCAGTGGAGTGGGAGAGGAGATAAAGGGGCGGAATAGAGGGGTAGGGTTCTCATTTGAGAGAGGTCTGTTGCTATCTATTTTACCATATAAATCTAGATAAAATTAATACTCACTTCTATTAGTGAGCGAGATACACACAAAGTCATAAATCCAACTCTCTTTTGTACCCACACTGGTCAGTCAGTTTCTCTTCCCTCGCAGTCGTGCAAATTGAAAAAATCGAGTTTAAGGAAAATTTTCTTTTATCATTTAGGACAATTTAAAAATTTTTGGATGGGGTTGGGTTATTTTTTGGATGTGTTAGGTTTGTTAAAAGCACGGTGGTGTAGGTATAAAGTTATCGTTGTTTATTGTATTATCTTTAATGACCTTTTCCCAAAAATTGATTTGGTTCTTTAGTATATATAATATATAAGTAATATATATATAACTAAATATCAAATAAAAGGAGAGTAAGTATTCCGTAAGGCTTTTAAAAGATTACTTTTGACCAAAGTAAAATCCCAAAAACCTTCCCGAGTCGTATCCCGACGAGGCGTGAATTGAAAATCAAGGTTAAGTTCATGATCGCGTGATTGAATGATTCAATGATCTTTTGATTTGGATTCCAATTCTCCAAATAACATGCAAAAATAAGTAAAAGCAAGCTAAAAATGAAAGTAATTAAAGGTTTAAACTAAAAACGATAACGGGAATCAAAACCCGTGCTTTAAAAACCTAAATCTCCAAATTTTAACCCTACAAATGCAAATTTAATTTTTAAATGTCCTAAATGATAAAAGAAAATTTTCTAAAAAAGAATTATATTTTTTTGACTTTTTTTATTTATTATGAATTAAAAACATATTTAGTCTAGATAAAAGATTAAAAATAGTAAACTAATTTATAAAATTCTAAATTTTTTATGAAAAGTACTTTAAACAGTTCTAAGCCTAGGAAAAATAAATTGGGTCAAACAGCTTATTGAAATAAGCTGTTAATAAGCTAAAATGGGCTGATAACTAAAAGGGTGAAAAAGGTGTCAAGTATTTATTTGTGCAAACCTATACCGAAAAAGACCCAAGGGCGAGTGGTAGAGGAGTGTGGTGTTAAATACTATGCAGTTAAGGTTGAGGTCCCAGGTTCGAAACTAGGGCTTCCCTATACGGCATAGTATTTTTGTTTTTGAAAATTTCTTTTTGGAAAAGTTTCATATAAGCTAAACAAGCAATTTTAATGAAAACACTTTTTATACAAACTTATTTTTAAGCTGGAAAAAGCTAATTAAAGTGACAGAATGCTATGTTAAACTAAGGGACTTTTTGCTTAGACTGTTTAGCTTTTAAAAACTAAATAAGCTAAGGAAACAACAAAATAAGCTAAAACAGATATATACCTACACCTAATAAGCACTTATGATCACAATTAAGCTAATAAAATGAGCTAAAAGGACAGAATCACTTAAAAGGCTTTTAAACTTTAAATCTTAAACTAAAAATGCTAATAAGCTTAATTAAGCTCTAACCTAAGCTAAGTAAGCTAAAAGCACTCTAAAGCTAACCTAATAAGCAGTCCTAAACAAAACTTAAGCAAATCCAAATAGCCATAAGCTCAAAAAAGCAAATAAGCTATTTTGGCCAAAAACTACTAAAACAGCCTACAAAGGCACTTTTAAGCTTATTTTTAAGCTACTTAAGCTATCCTCTAGGGTTTAAAAAATAAAAACAGATAAAGCTACTACTATAAGCTATAAGAATAAGCAAAAATTAAGCATTTTGAAAAACTAATAAGCTAGAAAAAGACTAAAAGCAAAATTTCAGTCCTAAGTTTAAACTAGTAATTAAAAGCTAAACTTTAAAATAAGCTCAAACAGATTGAGCTTATATCTTAATGAGCTTGTGCTATGAAAATCAGATCCTATAACTAATTTTAACTTACCTAAATTTGCTAATAAAAATGGGACTTTTAACTTTTGAAACTAACTTAATACCTTTGACAGTTTTGTTCCAAAATCACAAATGACAGTGAACTCTTAAACTACTCCTATCCTAATGCATTCTTAACCAAAAACAAGCATGAAAACAATAACTATAAGCACCTAATCAAAATATAAGCAAATAAGCTAAACTATAAAGCTCAAAACCCACAGATTCAAACCATGACTACTAAAAACCTTAAAAATGAATTTTAAATTTGAAAACTTATCAAAGCTGACTTATACGCTTAATTTGAGCTTTTCAAAGTTGACTTAAAGGTCAAAAGACACCAAGCATTATTAACTCATGTTAATACTGCTAGTGCTAAACACCCCTTAAGAAAATGAAAAATCATTTTAAGCTTATAACAGGCTTTGAAAGCTTATGAAAACTCAAAACTGATTAAACACGAGGTAAGATAAGCACAATAAAGCCATTAAAACTCAAGAATAAGCTCTTAAAATAAGCAAACAAGAATAAGCAATTTTAACTAAAAAGTAACAGATTCATGAAAAACATAAATAAAGAAAATTTAAACAAATAGCAAGCATCAATAAGCAATAATCAACTTAAATAAGCAGTAATAAGCAATAAGTAAGCAGTAAATAAGCAATAAGCAGTTTAAGCTAAAAAAATGAAAAAGTAAAGACTTACAAAGCCCTTTGCTCTAAACAAGGGCAATAAGCTCTTAAGAGCTTTGTCTACAAGGTCTAGCTTGTTTAAAACAAGCTACTAAAAACCCACAAGCCCTTCCAGGTTTGGATTGTCATCCAAAATAGCTCTTTGAGTTATTCTTGGTAAAAAGAGTTAAACACTATAAGCTATTGAAAAACTTATAGTGCTTAAGTAAAACAGCTTAAGTGAAATATAAAAAGAGCTTATGTAAGCTTATCAAACGTTTTTAAAACATAAATTGCATTAACTTAAAAACAGGATTTAACATAAAAACTTAAATTTTCATTAAACTTAAAAACAGTACAAAGCTTTTAATAAAAGTACAATAAGCTAAAAACAAACTTAAATATAAGCTGAAAGAAAAACTAAAACTAGATGCCTCAAAGACTTACAAGAATCCTATTTATAGAGATAACAAAGTCTTGGGTCCTCTTCTTTGTGTGCTACTTCTGTGAGTGAGCTCAGAAGTGTGCTTCTTGTATGAGGAGCTTTAAGTCATCATCTAAGCCCTTCATTTTGCTTTGGCTCCAAGTCTTGCAATCTAAGCCCTTGACTTATCTTGTCTAATCAATCGTTGAGGGATTGCCAAGGTGGAATTGGCAGCTTATGGTGTGGGGTTGAGTGGGAAAGTGATGGATTTGTCTATGGGGTGTAGGGGTAGAGGTGAAAATGATAAGGATGGAGGAATAGTAGTTCTAGCGGGAAAAGTTTGATTGAGATAATAGAGTTAAGGTATAGGGTAATGGGGTTAGTGTATGAGGACTAACCATGTTAATCCTTATTGACTAACGGTGCAAAGTGTTTAGGGACTAATGGTGTTAAATGGTTTAAAGGTTATATGGTTAAGTGTACTTGGGCTTATTTTTATTGTTTTGGGCCGGGTTAAGTTATAAAGGGTTTTTGGACTTTGAACTTATAAGTTTTATAAATGAAGGCTTAATGGGCTGACTCGGCCCATTAAACGGGTACGGGTTGGCCCATTTAGGATTTCTTCGGTTTCGACTTTGACTTTGACTTTTTACGCTTTTTCTAATCCCGTGCTCGATTTTTTTAGTTTTGGCTTGATTTTTGTCCTTTAGTGAATATCCGTTACCTACACAATCATAAATCACAAAACACACAAATACAATGCATTTTTGATATATTTTGTTCATTTTAGGCTCGTTTTTATAGGTAAAAGGTATGTGTAATTAAGCACATACCAATTATCCGGTAATTTTCTTCATAATTCTTGTATCGGATATACCTATATAGTGAGAGTAGAAAATACAGGTGGTTTATACTACTTTTAGATTCCCAATTGCAATGTGCAATTTTTCCAACCATACCAGAGATAGAAAATGACACATGACACAGGAAATACATACTTTACACTAAAGCAACTAGCAAATGATAAATGGACTTAATCTAACAGGGTAGGCTAAGGTGTAAAGGTGTAACGAAACAAATAGTTGGTGAAAATAGGAATGGTTAAACAGGTTTTTCTAAGGGAATCTTACTCTTAAAATTAGAGTAAACAAAGGGTTTATACAGGGGTTAACTAACCGGTGTAGTTAGTTAATAACACAACATATATAGGCTTTTAGGGTGTAATCCTAGAAATTTACCAATTTAAACAAGTTACTCCATCTAAATCCATAGTACTCATTTTTGTGGTCTCGAATAGATATATCAAGCCAAGTTTTAAAGTCTACAACATCACCGACACACTCATATTTTTGTAAGATTTTGGTAAATATTCAGAAACGGATAAGACTGAATCCTCACAATATCTAATAAGGGTTTTGTGTGCAGGTTATGTAACCAGTAATTTCACAAAAGTATGCTCGATTTTTTTAAATTTAAGCATAATTTAATGTGAAAAAATAGGACAAGTAGCGTTCTAATTCTCCTCCCCCACTTAAATTATACAACGATGATGTGTGTTTTCCAAGCTTTAAATTTATAATAACTAGAAATACCAATTTTAACTAAAAACACAACACTTGGGCAAGTAGACCCTATCAAGTGTAATATAGTATTAGGTAAGTCCTGGTCGTCCCAAGAGAATTGAAGTTCTCATAGTTTGTAATTAAGGTGCTAAGGCTAAAATGATTGTCACGGATCAAATTAACCAAATCGTGCATATATCGAATAAAAGGATGATTCAAGTAAATGATTAAAGAATGTTTGTTTAGGCAATGATCACTAAGATAATGAAGTGTTTAGGATAGTGTTTATAAGTTTAGAGAATAAAGATTTCACAAGTTACAAATCCTTTCGGCCTTTAAATATAACGAGTGATTACATCGATTAATAACAACAAATCCTTTCGGCCTTTATAAGTTATTATAACCAATATATTAAGTGGAATGATAAAACATATGTATAAAAGAACCCTTTCGTCTTATATTCTTATATAAAATATGTTTTACCAATTCAATAAACACATATCCAAACGCTCCATATCAAAGATCACATATCGCCAAAACAAACATAAAATGACTACTCCATAATCAAAGAGATGAAGATCATAACAATCTTATAAATTCTAGAAAACTTCATATTAAAAGAGTTATAGGAATTATACCAAATGATTACAAGTTTAACGATTCGATACTTAGTTTTCCCAAACGAAAACTATTCAATAACCCAAAATATCTTATTACAATTGACCCGGACCCTTAAGATGTTTTCACCATGCTTGGTGATTCGTGATTTAGATGATGAGGGTTAATGGAGGAGGTGTGTGAGATGAATGAATTAGGGTGAAATTCGTCTACTATTTATAGGCTGATTTTGAGGTAAAAGTGCGGCGCACAAAGAAGTTTGTGCGGCGTACTTAGGGTGTTAATGCGATTAGCATTTAATTTCATTTAATTGTCTTAAATTTGATAGGAGGTGCGGCGTACATAATGAAATGTGCGGCGTACTTCTTGATGGTGGAAAGTGCGGCGCACTTGCGATTAGCGGTGTACTTCGTCAGTTTCTTGGATCTTCTTCTTATGAATTGTATGTGTGTGATATATGATGAGATGATTTCGTCTAAAGCACCCAAGGGCTGTATTTATAGGCTAGAGATTACATGCGGACCAAGTTGGGGATGTATGTGGCTGGATTTTGGGCCAAGTTCACGAATTAATTCTATCTCCATAAAGTGTGCTTTACTCATTTGTAAAACCGGCTGCATTGGTAATGTTTTAGCTTTTGAACTTTTTTTAAGCTCCATATCTTCGTGTATTCTTTCGTTTTCTTCCATGACACATTCTAAGAACCTACAATGACAAATATATTCTATTCTATACCAAAAGTTCTTATATTTAACCAATAAGTAAACATAAAAGAATAGATAACGCATATATAAATATGTATAATTTGAGCGTTATCAAATCTCCCCACACTTAAAACTTTGCTTGCCCTCAAGCAAATCTAAGAAAAGAAATTGTTGAGTGTGAAAATATCGAAAATATTTTTGGTTTTTTAATAAATAAGCTCAAAAGGCGCAAACACCCCCCACACTTAAGGGTTTGTTTGTACTCAAGCAAAATAAGCTTTACAAAACAAACATAGAATTATGAAAAATATTTTTGGATTTTTAATATGTGAAAACAAAGATGTTTGATAATACCCAATGATTCTCAAGCTGCAATAACATGACTAAGCACCTCACAAAGAAGGAAAGTATGATTCACTCAAACACTCGTATGTGTTGTAATAGAGGGCAAAAGAGAAATCACACTCAATTGCTCAGATATGATTCATTTCATACCATAGGCGTGTACAAGAAACAAAACTGCACCGACATGACGTAAGCACTAGGTATAAATATCGAAAGAGGACTTTTATTCAGGTTGTAACGTTAGGCTAAGCGTTAATAAGGGTGTGGATAAGGCATGAGAAGTATATACTAGAATTGGTTTTATAATATACATGTCGACAAGTCCAAGAAACCCATGTTGCTAGTTACGACTATCCACAAACTCGTGAGGTTATCGAACCTCTCATCAATATATCTGGAACATAATATATCAATACGTCGTAAGTGCCAACAACAATCCAGCTCCTATTCATCACTTTTCTTTTTCTCTCTTTTTTTCGTTTTTTTTAATCACTTTTTTCATCTTTTTTTTCTCTTCATTTTTTTACTCCACTTTCACACAACTGACAATTCCCCCACACTTAATATAAGTGTACACCATAAAAAATACGAAAAACAAAGCATGCACTCTTCATGTTCGTTGGAATGGTACAACCCTCATAACAAAGCGAGGGCAAACTATGAGCAAAAATCAACCAATTATACCGAGAAACTAGCAACCAACCATAGAGACTTTTGACAAGGGGTAAGGCTAGGCTAAAGGTTATATATTTTTGTATTATTTTTTTAGTGGATGGGGAAAATGAATAGATTGTTTCAGCAGGTTAAACTAGAGGTATCTAGCACTAAAGATGAGTGCTAACATAAGGGTTTTATTTGGGTGGTTAGCTAATCAGTGTAATTAGCTAAAAGAATAATTAATGATAAACGGATGGGCTAATTTGGTTTAAATCCTAAGTTACCTCTTTATTACATAAAAATACCTTTATCACGCGAATGTGATCTCACTGCGGTCTCGTAATGATTTAAAGCACAAGTTCTAGAATCAATAAATCACCGGCACACTCATATAATTTTTAAACCGATACCAATGCTCCAGAAAAGGCGACAAACTACAACTACACAGCCGTAACGACGGATGAGACACTTGCAATTGCATTCAAACCTTAACTCGAGAAAGCTAAAGGCAAACATTATCATAGGTATCAAAGATGGATACCTGAATTCCTTAAGATCTAAACCTTACATTTTTTTGGGTGATTGGAATAAATGCGCAAGTAATGTCATCGATCCCGAGTCGGGTCTGCTCTATCAATCGAGACACATCTCTGGTTTCAAAACTTTATTTATTTACTATGTTTTATTCTAATATATTAACCTAATTGGCAAAAGAATTTAAAAATAAAATTAGATTTTTAGATTACAGAGGGCAAAAGTTTAAACTTTTAATAATTAGTCTAATTTTTCAATTCATTTTCGCCCCACACTTAAGTTGATCATTATGCGTAATCATAAAATAACTTAAAAGTAGGAAAATAGGAGAAATAAATATAAGACAAACGAAACTTCCCGGGGCTCTTAAGTGCTCGGTTAAATTCTGAAGGATAAGGCGCGAAACCGAAACGCCAAGTATGTGTATTCTACCAGATGTAATATACTGATGCAAATATATCACATCCCCAAGTGATAAGCATCACCACCTTCCAAGCTCCACTTATTTATTTAATCTGCAAACAAAACTATGAAAACCATAAAATACAAAAGCGCACTTTCGTAGGCACCACAGTTGCATTTAGCGTATGCAACAAGCCTTTTTGTTTTATATATTTTTATTTATAGGTTTATTATTACTATTACTATAATTACTATTATTATTACTATTGTTACACTTAACTTGATTTAAGATTCCTTCACGATATGGTTCAAGTGGGAATAATCCACTTTTAAAGCTTGAGGGTATGGTATTTTTGGTATGTACTTACGGAATGGATATTCTTTTGTTTCGACCACATGATAGCCCTTTTTTAATGTTTTAAATGGTCGATCTTTTTCTATTTTATTGTTAACGATGATAGGAGGTGGTGGATCTTTTTGAATTCTTGAAGAATCATCGAACTTTCCACTCTCGGTGAATACGACATTCACATGCTCGATTTGAGCTTGAGGAGGAGGTGGGTCATTCCTATCGGTTTGTTCTCAAGATACGTTTTGAGACTTCGACCACTCGTCTATTTTTCTTTCCATATTTTTTATATATAGTTTGGAAATTCTTTTCATTTTGCTTCATTTGTATAATCACATTGTTAACATTGTTCTTGACAAACATATTTGAAACTCTTTGACCATCCAAGAATTTAGAGACTGATTTTTCAAGATCAGTTTTAGATTGATCGTCCCTGTAAAAAAGTTTATCATGAACATTTCTCATGCTACGGACACATCTTTTGAAATCTTCGAGATCATTTTTCACATCATTGTTTAATTCTATGAGCGATTTCTCGGGATCATTTTTCGATTAGAGTTGTTCAGAATGGGATTGGAGAGAATTTGAATCATGAGAATCTCGATTTTGATAACCTTCAAATTGGATGTAATTTACTTCATGACGTTCACACATCGGCGTGTCATCGTTCATGCGGTTTTTAAAAGCGTGGTAATATCTAAGGTCATCATATTTCTTACGCATATCTTATAATTCTTCTTTTAAGCTTGTAAATTGAGAATCCATTTTTATAGTTAAGGCTTCCAATTTTTCCATTAATCAAGAATTATCATTATTACTTCTGTCGGCAAAAGCAACAGATCTTTTATGACGTTCGTTTTTAGATTTAGTGGACCAATCAAGTTTGAAAAGGACATTGTCCTTAAGATATTGAATACGCTTGTTCGGAGTTTGTAGTGGATGATTCCCTCCAGCAGTTTCCATCTAGGATTTCTGAGTGTGGGAAACATAGAAGGGGGGATTGCATAGTTTTCTAAATTTTTTGGCTTTTAAACTTGGTAATATAGTTTGTTTGAATCTTTTTTGTGAAAGTAGAACTATTGATATTTGATAGTTAAGAAGTAAAGAGATGAAAGTAAAGAGAAAATTGAAAAGATTATCACCGGGAACAAAGTATTTATAGTGGTTCGGCTATCATAGACACCTTACTTGCCCTACTATTCTCCCGGACGTCACACTACTAGAGAGTTTGATAATCACTTTTCACCAGAGCTCCTTTCACTTGGGAGAAGCCTTTAAACGATGGTACACTTCTTTAGATTACATAATGATCCCGAATTTCTAACATACGAGAATCCCGATAATTACACAACTACCTTGATTTACAGTTAACATATAACAATGATTACAGCAAAATTTCTCTGAATGAGGTATAAAGAGAATAAAACAAGGCACTTTTAAGGTGTGCTTGAAACTTTCGCGTATTTGGCAATTACTTTCTTGAAGTGAATTACCTACACAAGATTTAGAAAGAGATGCTAGAAAAAGAGAGAGATCAGTTGATTAGAGAGAAGATTGTATGAGAAAGATGTATGAAAACATAAAGAAATGGCTTGGTATTTATAGCCAAAATTTTTACTGGTAGGCCGGTTCTTCCGGTGCTTGTTTTACCAATGGCACCGGGCTTGCGAACCTAAGGGCAACGACAAAATTGTAACAAATTTCGAATTTGATTTGCACAAATCTTGAGAAATTCTTATGTAATTTTGGAGATTTTCCTTGGATTTGCTGCATTTGATTATATACAAATTGAAATAATTAAATTAAAAAGTGTAAGATTATTTTGTGTAAAGTTTAGGCTTAAAAAGATTTGTGTACTTTTTCAAGTTACATGTGCTTTTATACAAGGTTGAGATATAGTAACGAAATCATGTTTGAGAGGATAAGAGGTTTGAGAAGATGGTTTGTTATGTTTTGTCATTAATATAAACATTAGCTGTTGATTGTAGAAAACGTTTTGTTTAAAAACTAATTTATGGATTTATTGTATTAACAATCTCCCTTTTTTGTGATGACAAACATAATTAGGGTCAAAGAGATGATTATATTTGACTTTTATTATCTCCCCCTTTTGTCGAAACAAAAAATGGAGTGTAAATGTACGAAAAATGTAGTGATTTTGTCAAGATGGAAAGCTCCCCCTTGATGAATGCTACAAAACAAATATGTTAGAAATAATGAGATATGCTCCCCCTCGCTTTGTGAGTACCTACAAAGAAAAGTTAGAGGTCCAAAAAAATAGAGAACCGACTATAGAACGGATAACCCGGTGCTGTCTAATGAAAGGCACTGGTTTGAAAGATAATGGCACCGACTGACTTAAAAAGTCAAAGTCCACGAATTTTACACATGATTCTTGAAGATAACAAATGTCCAAACATAAATTCCTTTTATTCAAGTACAATAGTAAGATAATACAACAACATAGGATGAGATTCTTAATGAGGATTCCTAATGAATCTACTTAGTTTTATTCTTCTACTTAAGTCCTATTTATTAGATGTTAAGAGTTATGACATTTAAGCGGTCGAGAATGTGATTGAGAATGAATCTCATTTCTCCTTGGAGGTTGTCGACCAAGACTTGAGTCCTTTGACAATGTTCACAAAACATCTCATGTATGAGCAAGGGAAAAGGATTGTTAGGTCCCAATGGCAAAAGAGGAGGGAATTAAGGTGGTGGAGGAGGCAAGCATTGAGGAGGGAGTAGAGGAGGTGTTGGTTCTAGCTCCGGAGTTGGCGAGGGAAAAGAGGAGTTCATGGGAGGAATAGGAGGTGGCTCATTTGCCATACGTTCAATGGTTGCAAAGGATGGTCTAGGGGGTGATGGATTCGTTGTTGATGGTGGAAGATCACCTAACATATCAAGTAAAGATGGAGAGGATGGTGGAGTAGTGAACAAGAGTTCAACGAGATCAAGGTTTATAGCAACCGGTGAGGTGAGCTTGGATGGTTGAGTAGGAGCGGGTGGTGGTGAAGTTAATAGAGGAGGAGTTGACTTAGGAGTAACCAAGCAATTTTCATTGGAGTTAGTTTTTAGTGGAGAGATTATCGGAGAAGTTGGTGGAGCTTCCGATGTGTAGTCCGATGGTGGAGAGAATGGTTGATAGGGAGGAGAAGCGGTTCTTGGATTGCTAAAGCAACATGGCCTAACACTCATTCTTGTGGTCCGTTTTAGATTAGTTTTATTCTCTTTAGGCATTGTGAAGAAAAGGTAAGAGAGATAGATGAAGGAGAAGAGCAAAATGGTGTACTATTTATAGAAGAGAGTTGTGTTAGACTTAAATGTTTTGCTTCCTAATATGGTTAAAATCTAATGATGAGATTGTGGTAAAGGTCAACTTCTATTCTTAGAACCTAAGTGATGTGACAAGGAGGGAAAACATTGATTCAAATTTGAAAAATTCGTATAATAATAGCTGAGAACAGACCTACCGGTTCTGCCGGAGCTATTCAAAGAAGGGCACCGGTTTGAAATACGAATGGCACCGGCCAACGGGCAGACAGGTTTTTGAGTAAGTTTTTTGAGTAAAATTTTGATATGTTGGAGGTGCAGTTTTTCTTGACTTGAAGACAGAAAGAATTGTTTTATTTTGAGAGAAAAACCTTATGCCTCCTTTTAATGTAGCTATAATGAACGTGTTTGAAATGACATATTGACCATGTGTTTCTATGAATACGTTCATGAGACAAGTTTTACAAAAACGTTTTTATTTGTATTAAGCAATGTAGTAAGAGGTAAGAAGAAGATTTTGACACAAATGATGAAAAGTTTTAAGAAAAAGTGTTTTAATTGGTTGGTTCCATTAATCCAAGACCTAGTCGAAGAAGATTAAAAGGTTCTCTTTTAAGGGGTTTGGTTATAATGTCGGCAATATTGTCTTCGAACGCAACCTTTTTGATGGAGATATTTCCTTTTTGAACGTTATCTCGGAGAAAATGATGACGGATTTCTATATGTTTAGTGCGAGAGTGAAGAACGGGATTTTTGCTTAAGTCTATGGCTCCTTTATTGTCACAAAGAACAGGTACGTCATTTAATTTAACTTCATAATCTACTAGAGCTTGTTTCATCCATAAGGCTTGTTGAGAAGCCTTTCCGGCGGACACGTATTCAGCTTCGGTGGTTGAGATAGCTAAGGCGGTTTGTTTCTTAGACATCCATGAGGTGAGGCAACAACCTACGAAGGTACATACACCACTAGTGCTTTTTTGGTCGACATAGTCTCCCGCGTGGTCGGAATCGGCATAGACAATAGTTTCAAGACCGGTTCCTTTAGGATACCATAAGCCTAAGTGGGAAGTACCTTTGATGTAGCGGGAGATTCGTTTTACGGCTTTGAGGTGAGAGGTTTTAGGAGCTTCTTGAAAACGAGCGCAAAGACATACACTAAACATGATGTCAGGGCGACTAGCGGTTAGATAGAGTAAACTACCAATCATACCACGGTATTTAGTGTATCGATGGGTTCGCCCTCTTCGTTACGGGTGAGTTTGGTTTCGAAAGACATAGGAGTTTTGATTGGTTTGGCATTTTTAAGGCCGAATTTCTTTAACATATTTAGATTGATTAAAGAAGATTCCATCTTCGAATTGTTTGATTTGTAAACCAAGGAAGAAATTCAATTCACCCATCATGCTTATTTCAAACTCATCATGCATGATTTTGGAGAAATCATCACATAAGTCTTGACAAGTTGATCCGAAGATGATGTCGTCCACATAGATTTAGACAATGATGATATGTGAATCCTTTTTGTTAGTAAATAAAGTGTTATCTGTAGGTCTAAAGTCTTGGATCTGTTTAGCCTTTTGTAGGATAATAGCTAACTTGAATAAATCCAAATCAACTATATGAGAGA
>BQNB010057509.1:7142-29549 GCA_026074375.1 Tanacetum coccineum | reverse complement strand
ACTTATAGTCACTTTGTGACTTATAAGCTAATAAGCTGTTCAGCTTATTTACGGGCTTATTTGTTAAGCAACCTTGTGTTTTCTTATTTTTCGTAGGATCCTTATAGTGTCTAGTATTTTTTGTAAAATTTTCAGAATTTTTCGTAAACATTTAGTATTTTTTATAATTTAATTTAGTTAAAAGTTTATTTAATTCATAAAAAATACAAAAATTATCAAAAAAATATTTTGCTTTTTTAGAAAATTTTATTTTGTCATCTAGTTTGTAGGAAAAATATAAAAGTTTTCGTAGGGTCATTTTTATAACTTTTCATCTTTTAAAGAACGGGTCCGGGTGCGGGATTTTGTTTTGACTCGTTTTTGGGTCAAACGAACTCCGTTTTCGGTCTAGTCTTTTTCATTCTTCGTTATTTGATCCGCCCGTAGAGTAGTTTAGAAGTGAAAATTTCTTCGTAGGGTTATTTTTAAAGATTCCGTTTTTCAGCTTAATTTCGAAATTTTTAGGTTTTTCTTAAACGTTTTTGTTTGTTATTGTTTAATTTGACTTTTTCACTCTCTCAATTCAATTCTCTCCTTCAAACTCAAATCTTCGATTGTATCGATTTTCCAGTACAGCCTCGTTGGGGATAAACGACCCGGGAACATTCTATACTACTTCTCGGTTTTATTGATTCTGCTTTTAGACTATTCTTACTATATATATTTTATATTTTATTATATATTATATATATTTTAAGGTGTAGTTTGGACGGATCAATTTTTGGCGCCGTTGCCGGGGAGGCTGTGAAACCGACTATCGTTGCTGTTGAGCATTTGTGTTTGAATCTGTGCATATTATCTAAAAAAAGTACAAAAATATTTTTCATTTCTTTTAGTATAATTATCAGATAAAAAACCAAAGAAAAAAAACCAAAAATATAAAAACATTGTCCATAAAAAGAAATAAAATTCACAAATTGGTAAAAATACCAAAATATAATATTCTCAACAGAGGTATTATCATAATAACTTCCGGTGAACTTGTTGGTTCCCAACTCGAACAAAAGATTTAAAACTTGCCTTTGTGTCACTTGTGAAATACGGCTCACCTTTAATTGATAAACAAACTATAAGAGGGGTATAAGGAGGGTTGTTCCGAGGAACTACGACCCGAAAGGAGAAGGTTTTTAATAGCTTCGCGCTTTCCCGCTCCTCCGCTCCTTTGTGCGTTTGTCTTTTAAAGAGCTACCGTGAAACGAGTTGACTATTGGTTTAAGTTGTCTTATCTCATTTTGTCCGTTAAAATAAATTGTGAATTAATGGAAAAACCAAAAATAATCTTCTTTTTCTTCGTATCATTTAATTCTTTTCTTATCCATCTTAATGTTTAATTCTTATGACGTCATTCGATTATCGTTTGAATCCGATTTACGCGATTAAAGAATGCTCGACTTGTGGAGTTTTGTACACTGCAGACTTTTGTTGTTCAAAAAAGGGTCTTGAAGACAAGATTCTTGTTCCTAAACCCCCTCGAAATTGTGCAAGGTGTGCAAGGTGTGGAACCCCGGTTGATGGTCCGTATTGTCAAGGATGTGCTCTTTTACGAAAGAAATTTAAGGAAGATTTGTTTACATATTGTGTGGAAAATGAATTTTTCGAAGACCTTCAAGATACTTCCGAGTCATCCGATGACAATACCAACGTTGTTAATGCTCCTCAAGAGCCATTCGTTGGTAATCAGGACCCCGGTGAAAATTCCTCACCAAGTCCTCTACACATTGACCATTGTTGTCACGAGTGCGGTGATTCGTTAGATGGAATCTTTTGTCGACAATGCACTTGTAAGTCTTGTGGGAAAGGTGCTCATTACGGTTATAATTGCCCTCCGAGAGTTCCGATTATCTCTAATCCGGAACCATGCAAAAATCAAACCATTGATGAGCCCCTACAAAACTTGCAAAGTTTGCAACAACAATGTCTAGATGAGAATTCTTTCACTTTTGATTCTAAACCTACAACGTTGTTGCTTGAGGATTTCTCCTAACGTTTTCAACCCACCTCATAACAACCTCCTATGTAATATCCTGTGAATTTTGACTTGGGAGACTGCTCGTTATGGTCACTATTGTAACCTCAAGTTTTCCCGTTTATCTATCCGAACCCGGGTTACAAATCAAGACTTTATTTCTAGCAAAATTTTAATGGTTTTCCACAACACTATCATTGTTGTGATATATTGCGGGGTCCTCATGAATCTTTACAATGTCAACGATGAATGAAATAGACTATTATTATGAGCAAATTCTTGCTATGATTTAATTCTTTTGGTTTTTTTGAACAATTTTAACCCACCGCAATAAATACCGTCAATATCCTAATTTTAATACCCAAAATGAGCTTCTCATTCTAGTAATAAGCTTATGGAACAAATGACAAACCTTATGTGATTATGGTTGGTCAAGCTATACTAAAAAGAAGGACAAGAAAAAGCGAATGGAGAAGGAAAAAGCGAGCCTGTTGATGATATTGAAGATTCCCATTTGCTACGATGATGACAGAGGACTATACCATGCAATCACCCCGTCTTACCACCAAGGAGCCGTTAACTTATCGAAGTATGGGGGTATGAGCATTTGACACTATTCCGGCACGGTATCTCGGCCGAAGTAATAAAGTCTAGTGTTGAGAACCTTTTGTCAATCCACAAGTGAGCCCGAGGGTTATTCCCACCTGTGTGTGGATGTTGGCCTCTTTGTAACATATACCCCTCTTGAGTTTCAAAGAAACTCTATGAGTCTATCATCGATTCCATCGCTGAATTCTACTTCGAGGTAATGACGGGATTATTTATGGAGAACATCGATTATGTCGATGAATCACCTCCACATTGTTTGAGATGCGTCAGCTTTAGAGTGGTTAGAGGATTGTTATCCGGAAAGTTGGATGGATTTGATACCGATATTCTTCTAACATCAAAGACGATATACTTCTGTGAAAATTGTTTGAATGTCAGATCTTCTTATTGCTAACATCGAAGCATTAAAAGATAATCCCGCTCCATCTTCCGATGTTATGATCAAGTCTTCCTCCACCTTCCTTAACCTTTTCTTGGAGGAGACTAACACCTTTGATAATTCTTTAATCGAATCTTTCTGCTTTGATTTGGAAGAGAATTAAGTAGTGGCAGTTGTACCATTTCTCATTCTGATGATTATAATTCATTATATTTAAGCTTATCTTTCTAATGACCTAATTCATATTGAAGAAAAAGAGTAGTGGCCCATCAGTAACCTCTACTTCATGCCCGATTTTTCTCAATATGATTCATTCATCTTTGATCTTTCGATCAATCCATTTCCTCCTGCCGATAGGAGTGATTTTTATCATGAGAAGTTCGCCGAAAAATGAATTGATACATCATATCTACATCGGCAGTATGATCTTTTTCTGCTTTAAGATGAGCCGAGTGGGCAATCTTACCTATTGGATGCGGTGGCAGGATATTTTCCCAACAAGATAACCAGGATTCAAGTGCCTAATGTTATTGACCACCCATCCCAACTCCTTCATTGGACCTCTAGATTCTATTTTAAGTGACCTTTCTTCGCTTATATTGTTATGGGATCTTTCTTCAATTTTCTCACGTATCCAGTTTGTCATGCATATCTTCTCTCTGTGGGAATGAAGATTTCATTTTTCGACCCCGGCATCTTCATTTATCATTCTTTTATTTGACGCCGGGGGGTATATCTCATCGGACGTGGAACTTTCAGAAATTCAATGTTTTTTCCAAACAACTTGAATGGAAAATCCGATCAAGATGTTATATCTCCACATTGCTCCCCATGGACCAATGAATTCGAGCGGATCGAGTCAAGCTTGTGGACTCGGTTAACAAAAAAACAAGGCGCTTCGTGGGTGGGAGGGCCACCCCCATGCTTATCATTCTATCATTATTTCTATTGCTAAATATGTGTTTAGTTGTTGTGTGGTGGCTTCAACTCTTACCATGTATCTAGTCGTTTTAGTTGTTTTGTGGTTTATGTTAAGGATGTCCCGGGATTTTTGAAAAGCCTCTTGTGGCTCGCGGTATTCACAAGGCTTCATAATCTCAGTTCATTGGGAATCCGATATCATAATCTCTACTCGATTCTAATCGTTTATCTTAAGCATTATTCTTAAAACTTGCCTTTGGATTTACGTAGAAGATAAAACCCTTCGTAAAAATTCGACGGACGATATTGTTTCCTTCTAGTATGGGGGGGATCTTCGTTTTGATTTTTTTTTATTTTTTGCATGCTAGCCGTTGTTATACGTAATCCGTTTTACCACCAAATTTTTCAAAAAAAATAAAAAAATTAGAATTTTTTCAAAATAAATAATATGTGTTTTGTCATAATTTTTGACTTTTTATGCTGGGTAGTTAAGAATATATTTTGACTCGATCGAGCGTGTTGAGCTCTAGCTTGTTCCTTAACTTTTAGACTAAGCGTTCGCGAATATTCGCGAAGAACAAAAAATGATAGTGTTAAGTATGAGTAGGTTGTACTAACACTGATATTTAGGAAATCTTAAGAGCTCCTTGTATGTAATTTGTACTTTTTTACTCCATAAACTCTTAACCTAGATTTAATATACGTGCTACTTTTGGAAATTAAACTTAAATCAATAATTTTTATGGTAGTTGTATAGAAAAAAACTTTAGGACTTAGTTAAAATTTATACTTGGAATTTCTCAAATACGACGTTTTCCAAAAAAAAAAAAATGAGTAATACTGCAAAAAGATACTAAATATAAAATGTGGGTTGATAATAGTTTGTGTATTTTGCCGGCTCACAACGATGTTACAGCCTTATAAAGAAAACCATAGTAAGAATAATTATCCGAGACTGATAAAAGGTTTGCTGATCTTGCCGGCTCACATTCAGATGTTGACAGTCCTCTTAAAGGTCCCGTGGGTTTCAAACTGCGTAAATTGTTAATATTAAGTGTGAATAAAAGATCTCTTTTGTAAATTCAAAATATGCTTTTGAACTTTGGCGATTATATTTTATTAGCTTTATGTGATACGGGGGAAAAACTGAGAGTTTTGAAACCTAAAGTCCGTGAGTCGAGCCCGTTACTAGTCTTGTGGGGTGTAAAAGCCTGTCTTAACCGGCAAGGTTAGGATGTGCCGAGACGGACGACTGGTGACCTCTCGCGACCGGCGCCGCCTGCCGACGGGCCCCACGATCGACGACGCGACCAACCGGCGACGAATAGTCTCCACGAACCAGCGCGAACGCGTGAACTCGTGGACCCTTTACCACCGGAACCTCATCCTACCACGCGAACCCCGGACGACCACGACGACCGGGCCACGATCGCCCCGAACGACGACCGACGCGCACCGCGCTGCCGTCCCGACCCGCCGTCCGACGGCGCCCGGGTCCGAAAACTCCGGCGACGACGGCCTGACCCGGCGGAACCGCCCGCTCACACGACCCGCGGGGAGGCCGACGCGATACCCGCGGACCGGGAAGACGACCCCCTCGGCGACCGCGAAAACGACGCCCCGAGGGTAACGACCCCGCACCCGCGCCGACCGCGCGACATAACGCGACCGCGACCGACCGGACCCGAAGACAACCCACCCGGCGAAACCCGAGACGCACGCCGGACCGCGCGCGCGTGCGAACCGCCCGAAAGCGGACCCGGCCCCGTACCCCCGGGCACCCCCCCTACCACTCCGAACCGACACCACGCGAACGAAACGAACGACCGGGGCGCCCCGGAAAGTCGCTACATGGGAATGATCTCGCTTTCAAAACTCATTTTCTCGGGTTGGATCGTGGAAACATAGAATGTCGCAAACCATTGATCCATGGTTGAAATTCAAAATAGCACATACACCTAAGATATAAATTGTCGGGAGTGAAAGTTTACAAATTGCAAATTATGAGTGAGTGTAGCATCATAGTCATAATTAACAGTGATTCGTTTCTATGCTTTGGTTTGGAAATAAGTGAAAGTCGGGGGAACGATGAATTTATCCTTTTTGGGGCATTCTCGGAATCGGAAAAATGCATCGTGTTCTATGTATCCCTAACAGTTATGAAATTACAAAGAAAGTCAAATAAATTAATTAGTTGTTAAAAAAAATGTAAATAACGGGGTCTCGTCTGTTCAATTACTAATGAATTCCTTAATACCTTTAGATGAGCACTTTGCTACTTTTCAAGGTGATTAGTTTGGATGGGATTGGAATTTTTAGTTTAGCGCCGTAATTTTACCATATGCGTGAGGACACGGCAATACTTTAGTTTGGGCGGAAGGAATTTGGCTTCGCTATTTATACTTCACTTTTTTACATGAAAAAAGACTCCAAATGACAAATATAAAACATAATAAAAATTGCAAATATATGTTGTTTTTGTGTTTGTGTATGGTGCAGGTCTAGGATATCCAATAAGAAGAACTCAAAATATATAAAGACAAAACGGACAAGATCCGAGCTCGAGATAAAAAAAGAGCGCTTGAGAAGAGATGTCCAGCGGTGACTTAGGGGTTTTATCTGGGCCAACCCGTAACCCACTTAATGGGCCGGACGCCCAATGTTATCTTTAAAATGCCCAAATGAGCAACACACAGCCTCTGTTGTAAAATTTGTACTAATGCTTATGATCAGGACGTCATTGGCATGTGAGGCAAATTAAATCAAATTCATACACATGTCACCTCAACTACCAGTTGATGGCAGCGAATAGATGAATTTGACATGTTGGCACCAAAGTGTTATAACTCTTAATTCAAGAAATTGAAAGAATCGGAAATTGTTGTATCCATTTTGAAAAGAATGAAGAGCTAGGCACTGTGAACATTAACTAATTAAAAGTGGCTCACGTGGGTCGAGAGCACTAAAAATTGGAAGAGACTAATATTGTGTAGGACAATGTGGCATGCTAAGTTTGTTAGTCAAATCATTTCACAATATAAAAATGATCAACGAAAAGTAGTAGCTGCCTGTTCCGAATTAAGCTTTGTAAAGAAGGCCACGTGTCACTTTTCTAGCGGTGGATTCTCATTTATGTTGGATCACGATCCGCGTTTATACTGTAGTGAGCAAGTTTTTATGGCCAACGATTGGCTCATATTACCTAATGGTTGAAAGCAAGTTACACATTTACCCCTTCTCACCCCATATAAATTAAAACGCCACCCCCTCATTTATAGGAGTCATTTTTTTTATTTTTTATTTTGAGTTTTAAGCTTTAGGTTTTTAGCTTAATTTAGTTTTGTAATTGCTTATTTTTAATTCCCAGCTTATTGTACCTTGTTTATTTTCGCTTATTTTGATGGATGATGTCTTAAATGGATTTGATAGTTCGTTGATATTCGGGTTTAGCTTATTTCGTGGCTTAATCTCTCATTTTCTTTTCCTTTTTCATGTAGCTTTTTCTAATTAAAGTAATTTTACGAGCTCTATTTTTTACCTGATTAGATTAATTTCTATATTAGCTTTATTTAGTCTAAATAAAGGCTTACTTTGGCTAGTTCGAATCTTTTGTTCGTTTACTGCTGATTCTGATTAGAAAATTATGTTGTAGATTATTTGAATCACTCTCTCATAGTTTTCGTTTGTTTTTTTAGAATTGGATGAAATGATTATTTTTGAAAGTATGTTGGCTTATTGTTCGTTTTTAGAATATTAGTTCGTTGGATTGATTAAACGTACCTTAGTAAAGTATGGTAGTAGCTTGTTGCTTAATTTGTATTTCTTAATTTCAAATTGGCGTAGCTTATGATTTCGTCCATGCTGGTTGATTCTAATTTGTTGTTGTTGATATTTAGTAAAGTTTTTGATATTTACGCTTAATTGGTTTATCTAATTCATTGAGTGTCATTTTGAAGTTGTTCGATGAGGCTTTTAATGATCATGGACTTAAACTTTTCAGTCTAGTTATTGGGAATTGTCTTTTGTGGTTCAATAACTATGACATATTAAAGTTTTTACACTGTCAATTTAACGATAGATTTAAGCTGTGCGTTTGGTTTATAGAATTGAAATTGGGCATTGTTTTGATTTTAATTGGTCTTGGGTCCACGTAATGTCCTTGTTGGTTTCATTTGTAGAATTTCGAATGGGCTTCTTTATTTGGTTTGCTAGCTAATGGGACTTCGTTTAGATTTTAATTTGAGTGTTTGTTTCGAAATGTTTTTAAAATATGCGTTGGGCCTATATAATAGAATGATTAGTAAAATTGCAAAATTATTGAATTAACTTGTTTATATGTTTAAATGACTATTAACAATTTATGTTTTAATTTTGTTTTTTTGGTACCGGTCTACTCATAAGGCGAGGAGCTTACGGATTTATTTAGCTAGACCGACTTTGATTAGTTATTTTAGTTAAATAAATCAGGTGGTATTCGTTTAATTGCGGGTCTCCAATTCGGTTCATTTTCTATTCCTTTTTCAATTAATTAGTGTAGTTTTATTTTATTGTTTTATTTTATGTTTGCCTATTTGATTTATGTCATGCTTAGTGTAGCTTTATTTTTAAAATGTTTAGTTTTTATAGTTCATTTATGAGTGTTGTAGTTAGATTTATTAGTGCTTGTTTAAATGATTAGTGATCTGGAATTAGGTCGCGGGTTTAAATAAGCGTGTAAAATAATATTGTCGTTAGAATTGCTTCAATTTAAATATCGTTTATTTCTTTTATGCCATTTAATTTTCTTCTTTCATTTAATTTTTAAGCATTTCATTTAACTTGTCATTTTAATTCGTTAAACCTAAGCCCGCACCTAATAAACATTTCACGTCACTTAGCAAGCATTTTAGTCATTTATATTTTTAGATCACTTTTAGTATAATCTTGTAAGTTTTTAATATTAGTTTAATTTTTTAGTTTAAAAATAGTTTTAAAACTTAAAGTTTAGCTTTCTTGTTTTTTATGCTTTCCTTTTTAGTAGATTTAGAAAACCAAACCAAAAACTTTTATGCTATTCAAGCTCGAATTACAACTCGAATTATAATTTCCTTTTCTCTCTCGCGAAGTATCGACCGGACTGGTTTCTTGAGAATTGTTTGGTTAAATAGTGAATTTCTTGAACCCCGACGGAATTCATCTATACTATACTATAATTGTTTATCTTCTCCGTATCTATCGACTTATATTATATATTTATATATATTTATCATGTATTTGAGTTGGTCGGTTCAGTTTTTGGCGCCGTTCGCCGGGGGAGAGGTCGTAGCGCTTTTTACGGGATTGTTTGTGTTCGAGACCTTGAAGACCCTTCCTTTGAAGTTATTTTCTTTATAAAAAAAATATAAAAATACAAAAATATTTTTCATTTTCTTTTATTAGTATTAGTATAATATAAAAACCAAAAAAAAAAATAAAAAAATAAAAATAATAATAATAATAATCAATAAAAATCATCATCAATATAATACTTTCACCTAAAGCATTATCATAATAAGTTCCCGAACAAAAGATTTAAAACTTGACTTTGTGTCACTTGTGAAAATACGCTCACCTTTATATTGACTAAACAAATATATGAGGGGTTATAAGGAGGTTGTTCCTAGGAAACTACGTCCCCGAAAGGGAGAAAGGTTTTTAATAGTCTTCGCGACTTTCCCGCTCCTAAGCTCACTTTAGTGCGTTTGTCTTTTAAAAGAGCTTACCGTTTGAAACAAGTTGATTATTGGTTTTTTAGTTGTTTATACTCCATTTTGTCCGTTTAATAAAATATGTTGCTTTATAAAATTCTATCAAAAGCCAAAAATATATCTTTCTTTTTCTTCTTATCATTTAATCTCTATTCTTAACCCATCCTTTGTTTAATTCTTATGGCGTCACTCAATCGTCGTTTGAATCACCTTTACGCGATTAAAGAGTGTTCGTCTTGTGGAAATTTGCACACTAAAGACTGTGGTTGTTTAAAAGGGAGTGTTGAAGACAAGATTCTTGTTCCCATACCTGACTTGTCTTAACGACCCCTTAAAATTGAAAATTTTTGTCTCGATTGTGGAGACCCGGTTCATGGTCTATATTTTCGACAATGTGCTCTAATACGAAAGACATTGGAGGAAGTTTTTCAAGACTTCCAAGACACTTCCAAGACACTTCCAAGTCATCCAATGAAGATACTAACTTTGTTAATCAAGAGCCAATCGTTGTCAAACAAGGCCCCTGTGTAAATTCTTCACCACGTCCTCCCCAAATTAACCACAATTGTTGTTACGAGTGTGTGGATTCATTAGACGACATCTTCTGTCAATGATGTACTTGTAAGTCTTGCGGGAAAGGTGCTCATTTTGGTTATAATTGTCCACCGCAAATTCTGATTATCTCTAAACCGGAACCATGCAACAATCAAACCGTTAATGAGTTCCCACAGACTTTGCCAAGTGTTCACCCGACATCCTATCTCGGAGATGAGAATTGATTCACTTATGATTCTAAACCTAACTTTGTTAATGATTCTCCTAACGTTTTCAACCCACCTCCACAACCTCCTATCTATTCTGGTGAATTTTGCGAGAACGATGCTCGTTATGGTCACTATTGTACACCTCAAGTTCTGTTTATCTATCCGGAACCGTGTTACAATCAAGACTTTAATTTCCTACAAAATTTTCATGATTTTCAACAGTAATATCCTTGTTGTGAAAATTGTGGGGGCCATCATGAAACTTTTGAATGTCAACCAATGAATGAAGACTATTATCATGAGCAAAATTCTTGCTATGATTATAATTCTTTTGGATTTGACCAATTTCAACCCCCGTAATATACCGTCAATCATCCAATCACCAATTTTTAAAATAGCCTTTTCAATGCTCAAAATGAGTTTCTTAATTCTCAAAACAAGCTTATGGAGCAAATGACATCCCTATGTGATATGGTTGATCAAATTATGCAAAAAAAGGAAGAAGAAAGGTGAATTACGGAAGAGCAAGCAGCTAAAGATCGATATTGTTAGATTCCCATTTGCTACGATGATGACGATGACTATACCATTGCAATCACTCCCGTTTTACCAACCAAGGAGCCCGTTAACTCTCTAAGTATGGGGGACGAGCATCTTGACACTATTCTGGCAACGGAATTGGATAAAGTAATAAAGTCTAGTGTTGAGAACCTTGTCCCACTCAAAAGTGAGTCTGAGGGTATTCCTAACATCGTGTGTAATGTGCCTCTTTGTAACAATCCTACCCTTCTTGAAGCTTTCAAAGAACATTCTAAGACTATCATCGATTCCAACAATGATTCTTCTTCGAGTGATGATGATTCTTATGAGAACATCGATTATGTCCATGCATCACTTCCTGATGCTGAGATCGTCAGCTTAGAGGTGGTGGAGATTGTTATCCCGGAAGTTGGAGGGATTGATACTGATATTCTTCTAACAATTAAAGACGATATCCTTCATGAAAAATTGTTGAATGTCAATCTTCTTATTGCTAACATCGAAGCATTAAAAGATAATCCCGCTCCATCTTCCGATGTTATGACCAAGTCTTCCTCCACATCTCTTAACCTTTTCTTGGAGGAGACTAACACCTTTGATAATTCTTTAACCGAATCTTTCTGCTTTGATTTGGAAGAGAATAGTAGTGGCAGTACCACTACCCGTTCTGATTATTCTCTTCCGGATTATGAAGCCTTCTATGACAATCATATTGAAGAAAAGAGTAGTGGCAGTACCACTACTCATGCTGATTTTTCTCAATATGATTCGTTCATCTTTGATCTTTCGATCAATCCATTTCCTCCTGCCGATAGGAGTGATTTTTATCATGAGGAGTTCGCCGATGAACTCGCTCACATCATATCTCCATCGGAGTATGATCATTTCTGCTTTAAGATTGAGCCCGAGCTGGGCAATCTTACAATGGATGTGGTGGAAGATATTTTCCCAACAAGAGAACCAAGAGTTCATGTGCCTAATGTTTTACCCACCCATCCCACCCTTCATCTGGATCTGGATCTCATACTTTTTAGTGAACCTCTTTTCGCTTATATTGTATGGATCTTTCTTCCATTTCTCACGTATCCAGTTGCTCCTCCATATCTTCTCTCCTGTGGGAATGAAGATACCATTTTTGACCCCGGCATCTCCATTTATCATAATTTTATGCCAAGTGTATCTCATCGGAGTGGAACTTTCATGAAATTCAATGTTTATCCAAACCACTTAAATGAAAGTCCGATGGAGATTTTATCTTCCACTTGCTCATGGACCAATGAATTCGGGGTCGAGTCAAGCTTGTGACTCGGTTAACAAAAACAAGGCGCTTCGTGGGAAGCACCCCATGCTTATCTATTCTATCTTCTTTCTATTTGCTAATATGTGTTTAGTTGTTGTGAGGAGGCTTGCTTCTAACTTTTCTATGTTTTGTGTTTTGTGTTTTGTGCTGTATTGTCCAGGATGTCCCGGATTTTTGAAGCCTCTCGTGCTCGCGGTATTTGTCCTTCGATCATAAGAGCTTCACAATCCTCAGCTTCATTTGGGAATCCCGATATCCTAATCTTATCGACTAACGTTTATCTTTAAGCATAATTCATAAACGGCTTAGGATTTATGTAGAAACCCTTCGTAAAACATCGAGGACGATGTTTAGTTCTAGTATGGGGGGGATCTTCGATTTGATTGTGCCTGCAGCCGTTGTTATCACGTAATCCCGTTTTTACCACCAAAATTTCAAAAAAAAATTAAAAATTAAAAATTTTCAAAAATAAAATAAGTGTTTTGTCACAATTTTGACTTTCCTGCTGGGTAGAATAAGAGTAAATTTTGACTCGATCGAGCGTGTTGAGCTCTAGCTTGTTCCTTAACTTTTAGACTAAGCGTTCGCAAATATTCGCGAAGAATGAAAAATGATAGTGTTAAGTATGAGCTGGATGCTAAACAAGGATTATTTGGAAATCTTAAGAGCTCATGTGTGTAATTTGTCGCTTTTTCTCCCATAAGATTCTAACCTGATTAATATACGTGCTACTTTTGGAAATTAAACTTAAATCAATAATTTTTATGTAGTATATAGCAAAAACTTTAGACTTAGTTCAAATTTATACTTGAATTTTTCAAAAAGACGTTTTCCCAATATAAAAAAAAATGATGAAAAATGCAAAAATATAATAAATATAAACTGTGGGTTGATAAAAGTTTGCTGTATCTTGCCGGCTCACAACCGATGTTACAGCCTTCTAAAGAAAACCCATAGTAAGAATAATTATCCGAGACTGATAAAAGTTTGCTGCATCTTGCCGGCTCACAACCGATGTTGCAGCCTTCTAAAAGGTCGAGGGTTACAAATTGCAATAATAGTTAATATTAAGTGTGAATAAAAGATCTCTTTTTGTTAAATTCAAATATGCTTTTGAACTTTGGCTATTCTATTTTATAAGCTATGTATATACAAGAAATCTGAGAGTTGTTGAAACCGAAGGTCCGTGAGTCCCGATACTAGTCTCTGTGGGGTGTCAAAAGCCTGGTCACTTAACCGCAAGGTTGGGATGTGCCGAGACGAAAGTCGCTACATGGGATGATCTCGCCTTCAAACTCATTATTCTCGGGTGGAACGTGAAACATGGAATTTTGCAAAACATTGATCCAAAGTTGAAATTCAAAATAGCACATACACTTAAGATATAATAATTGTCGGGAGTGAAAAGTTTACAAGTTGCAAATATGAGTAGTGTTAGCATCTTAACTCATAATTAATGGTGATTTCGTTTTAAGCTTTGTTTGGGATAGGTGAAAAGTCGGGAACGAGGAATTTATCCTTTTTGGGGGCATTCTCGGATCGAAATGCATCTTGTTCTATGATCCCAAATGAAAATCAAATAAGTTAGTTAGTTGCTTAATATGAAAAGTACAAAAAAATGAGAAAAAAGGAAAAATACAAAAATATTAGTGGTAGTTAGTATAAATATTTAAAAATGGTAAAAACGGGGCTTGTCGAAGCTATTGATTTCTTTAATTCCCCTCGATGAACACTTAGCTACTTTTCAAGGTTATTAGTCGAGGGGGATCGAGATTCTTAGTTTTCTAAGTGCTTACTTATAGCATTGCGTGAGGACACGGCAATGTCTTAGTATGGGGGATTTTGGTGTGTGTTTAATTACACATACCTTTTACCTAATAAAATGACCCTAAACGACCAAAAACGCACATAAAATGCCATAAATATGCTTGTTTTTGTGTTTGTACTGTGCAGGTACCGGATATTCACAAAAGGACAAAAAAAACAAGGCCAAAATGGACAAAACCGAGCACGAGACTGAAAAGAGCGCGAGATTATGGTTTCGACGGTGCTTTCATTTCTTATTGGGCTGGCCCGACTCCGTTGATATGAGTCGGACCGACCCATACTTATTATAATGACAAAGACCTATTCCAGCCCACATATTACATTAGTCCAGCAGGCACAGCAGGTACTATCGCAGCCCAGTTTTAGAAGTGAAATAGAGAAGCCCAAATTGCAAGTATTAGGCCCAGCAGAAAATTCAAGCCCAAGAGGAGAGCAGCCCATCTTGGCTGCTTAATATGTACGCAGATAGATAAGATGAGAGGTAGCAGACATGGAGGAGGACATCATGGTCGGTGTCATGAAGGATCCACCCACCGCTCAATCATTTATTCATTGCTATTTTAATAGTTAGCTACTTTTATAATTGTGTAAGCTTTTACTTTTATTTCATTTGTTAGTCACTAAATATTTTAATGTTTTCTTTATTTAATGTCAAATTTTATTCTAAATTTGGCTTTGTTGTTTGTTTTTTTTTTTTTATTTCGATGGAGCCATGTAGTGTTATAGAGAACAATCACAATTTTAGTTTTACTATTTTTGTCATCATAATTCAAATTAATACTTAAATATCCATTAGCTTAGATTTGTTCTTTTGGTTCCTGTACTACACGAATGAAGAAAACTACAAGAATTGTTATTTTAAAAGTTTTTTTTATGATTAGAAGATTTTCGTTTAATTCCTTTTTGCATTGTGTCGCAAACTATAGGCAACATTATATTGTTAAATTTTCAGTTAATTATGTCTTTGGGTCTATGATCTTTACAAGTCATATTTGTTATAAAGTTTGTTGTCATAAATTAAACATTTTTATTAATAAAGCTTTTATCTTTCTACTTCTAAAATAGTTTTTATGGCGAATTTAAGTTTTTATCTTTACGTCGGTGTAGTTACAATCATCCTTGGTCATAACTGGGCTATTTCGGTTTCATCTCTTTCTTATTTGTTTCTTTATTTATATTTATATCTATTGCCATGCTTAGTTTAATTGTTAGTTTTATTTGTTTCTAGTAGCGTAGTTATGATTATTAGTGAGTAGTTTTGTTATATGCTTGTTAAGTAAGTTGAAAAATAGTGAATTAAGTGTGAAATTTAATAAGTGACTAGTGATTAATAATTTGCAAAAGTTATTTAGTTTAGTGTTTTATTTAGTCAGGGCAAAAGCCGTAAGATTAAGTGGGCATTAATCTAGTAATTAATATCTTGATAAAAAGTTATTTCCAATAGTAAGCCAACGTTTTGAGGAAACGATTATTTAGACGGATATTAATTCGTCATTAAGATCTAAAACTTCACACTTAAGAATCTAATCACCTTTTACTTGACAAGCATATTTTTTTTCTTTATATATCTTTCATCTTATTAGCTTGCTTGTTAATTAGTTTAATCTAGTTTTTTTTATTTAGTTTTAAAACAAAAACAAAAATATTTGATATTCAAGCATCAAACAAAACGCTTTCGTGAATTTCAAATTCATCTCTCGTTGGGATACGACATCCGGGAGATAGACTATTACTTTTCCTAAAGTAATTTTCTTATCTAACGGGAAATACTATATACTTATACGACCAATCATCCATCAAGGAAGATACGGCGTATCCGTGCCTGCACTCACCAAAGACCACAAAGGAAACAAGTTCAATACACCATATCCAGTGAAGACCAATGCGCCGTATTGGAGATATAGTATGTGAATATTCTAGAAGATATCAAACGTGGTCTCTACTCCAAGAAACCCCAATACGCCATATCCAATACATTGGATACGCCGTATCGACACTGACTCCATACACTATAAATACAAAACTCAAAAATAAGTTTTAAGTGTGCTTAATCATATTCTCGATACCTAAACCACAAAAGTCAATTTTTAGAGGAGAAAAAGAGTAGAAGAGGTCTCACAACGCATTCCAATCCATAGGAGACAACGTGTGATTTCTTATACTTTTGTAATCGTTTAGTTTTTGGTATCATTCTTTAACTCGGTTAGTTTACCTTGGCTAAGCCATTACTCTAGTATTAATTATGATGTTTGAAGGATAATGCCTTTGGGTGTTATCTATTATTATGAAGATCTAAATGTTTGGTTTTGTTTATATCTCGATTTCTTAATTTATCATTAAATTATTAATTATGTTTATCACATGATACTTGTTTACGTGCTTAAGTATGCGACCTATCATTCAACTGGGTCTAGTCCTACATATTTAATGTGCTGCAACTTCGGTGTTGTTTGGGCGTAGGCTAAGAGTCCGGGATAGCTCTTCATATAGTAATGTGTATAGGTGGAAAAAATAGGATCACTAATAACGTCTTGCTTGCCTCGATTGAACTGGTTGTACCGTAGAAGGTAGTGGCTTAGTACTAACTAATAACGTTCTAATGATTAGTATAGTTTGGATTGTGGGTTACAACCTAACACAAGTTACCATTAAGCAGTAAGTGGGTAAAGTCTCTATGAGCTAGGGTTCGTTCGACATACACGGTGTCGTCCTCTAGATGAATTATAATCAATATATAAGGATGCTTTATGCAGATGCTTTAATTGTGACAGAATTAATGTGTCTAGGTCTTAGGATGAAGTCCCGCCTAAGTCTAAGAATGATATGCCTCTTCGAGATAAGTAATCATTGCACTGAATAAACAAACAAACTTCTAAACGGATTAATGATGGCTAGTACAGTTTTCTATCATAAGGCTCGACCGCTCTTTTATCTTTTGTTAATTTGCTTGCGTGGGTTAAAGCGTCTTGAATTGATTGTAGTCACCAACCAAACTTGTGCCAGTCTCTCAGGCTGAAACCCCCTTTACTGTAGGTAATTAGGACTAGAATAAATGGATTTAGCATAGGTTTGACTTAGATTAGAATTAACTTCGATTAGATTACCAAAATATAAATAAATTATGAGATTTAACCTTGCTTCAAGTGTTCGACACCCTACTTACCATGAATCTACCATCGGCCGGGTACACTGCCCGTTAAAGTGTTATTTTTGGTTAATTCGGTAAAATATAAATTTAAAACTTGAATCATAAAAATATACACCCCACAATGATACATCAAACTGATTTGCCTACATTCCATTCAGGATCAGGAATGGGAGGTCTTTTAGGTTTCTTGAACCAGTCATTCTTTGAAGCAGCCTCAACATTATGTTGTTCATTAGTGGTACCCATGTCATCTCCTTGATTCTGTGGCGTCTCTGTAGCTTCAGCTTCATAAACAGTTTCCTCTGCATGAATAGACTTACTAGTTGTTACCTTTTCCCTTTTGTGTTCTGAATATTTCATTAATAGTCCTTTGACTATTTGACTTTTGTCAGTTTATTCAGATTTTGTACCGTGTTGACGGTGGTGATTTTATGAGACATGTGATGAATTAAGGTTTATTGTGATTAATAATCCTTTTGAAAGGTATTATTGTGTTATGTGTAATCCAGGTGGTTTGACCCGTGAATTTTGAGAAATGCCGAAAAACAAGTCCGACACATCCGTTAATGTCCAAATTGAATTTTGAAGGGTTTAAAGTGTAGATATGGCAAGTGAATACTCTAAGTTAATGGAAAAGTATTTTTAAGGTGAATAAAAATGCTTTTTAACTTTGGGGTAAATGTTACGATTGAGTTTTACGAGCTTTTAAGTGGTTTCGACACAAAAAGAAAGGCCCAATACCCCATGGGATACCATGGCCGGTCAAATGGTCAAGGGATGAGACAAGGAGGCTTAATTTTAGCTCCTTTGTCTATTATGGTACACATATATGCTTAACATCTAAGCATTTCTCACATAATTCATTTTCAAAA
This sequence comes from Tanacetum coccineum, assembly GCA_026074375.1. Lineage (NCBI taxonomy): Eukaryota > Viridiplantae > Streptophyta > Magnoliopsida > Asterales > Asteraceae > Tanacetum > Tanacetum coccineum. The sequence continues at coordinate 11,458 of BQNB010057509.1, read as the reverse complement.
TCAAAATATTCTCTCCTTTTCTCTCTTTGTGTTCGTCCGCCACCTACAATACACACACTCATAATTTTTTAATTTTGTTCAAGAAAACATGAAGAAATAAACATTTGGGGTTGATTCTAGTGTTTGGTTATTCATTTAAACAACGTTTGGGTTGTTCGAGTTCGTGGCAAAATCTACCAAAATTGAGATTTCTTGTAAGTTTTAAATTTAAATTGCAGTTTGTCCTTTTGGGTTTCTTTTGATGCATAAATGTTAGTTGTACAAGTTGATCGTTGTGAAAAGATTGTTGGAAGCGAAATGAATAAAAGGTACGGTTTGGTTCGTGAATAGTGAGCTCTAAGAAAGTATTGGGTGTGTAGTTTTGATGTTGTGGCTCGTGTTGGTTGAATAATATATGATGTAGATGCTTATTTTTTATAGTAGCTTGTATGGCTTATTCGGGCTTATTTTTAAGCTATTTCTTGGCTTATTTGGGCTTATAGGCCACGTGTAAATTCCCAAAGTCACTAGGGAAAGTAATTTTGATATTTTTGTGTTATGGCATATATTGTTGGACTATTTTTTTTGGTTATGATAGTACCAAAAGCGATATGTAGCTTATTAGCTTATTTTAAAGTTTAATATACGTATTTTGGAGTTTATGGACTCACGGTCCAATAAGTCTATTTGAGCCGCGGCTTAACAGGAGGGCTTATTGTGGTCCGGATTATTTCTAAATATAAGTTTCTCTATTTTCGACACCATTGTGTTGTGATGATGTCCATGACGTTACGCCTCGTGTTTCCGCCTTGGCGGGGTGTGACATTATAAATGTCCTAATGGACCCTTGTCGATATTTAGTCGTTATGAGAGTTTTGTCGGACTTTTGAAATTGGAAATGTATTTACGAAGTGATATTGAACGATATTTTAAGAAAAATATTTTAGTAAACGTTAAAGACTGAGATTTTGGAATTTTGTCGAAAAGTATCGAATTTGTGAAAATTGTTTAAAATGAGGTTTGAAACCTTGGAAAACGTTGTATAAACATACGGGTCATGTCGAAATTTCGCAAAAAGTTTCTACTTAGAAATTTTCTAAAAACATGATTTTTTATTTTAAATAAAAAAATATCATTTAATTATTTTATTTATTTAATAAATTCACTAAAAGATAAAAAATATTATTTTTCTAAAAACTTCTCTAATGTGTTTATTATGAGTAAACGTTTCATTTTTAACCGTATTATGATTATTTTGAAGTGACCAAGGTTTACCGAATGGACTTGTCGAAATATATTTATAATTATTAATTATAAGTATTTATTTATATTACTAATCTATTTTCTCTAAATAGTATAAATATGTATTATCAGGGAATAAGATTGATATGATTATGGAAATATGTCATCAACTATCACACCACTAAATTGTTTTGGGTAATTGTACAACGAATTTAAACTCTATGCATCAAACGTGAAGATTGTTTGGAATTGGATGATTAAATTAGGATATTAACTGGACTAGGTCGTGTGCGGGCGTTGTTGCATTTGCTTGTGTGATTGAGATTTGGTTGCTAAAGACTTGCTTGAGGTGAGTTCTCGTAGCCCCACTTTTTACTATTTTTTCCGTTGGCGGAAACTGATACTCAAATGTGTTTTAAAATGTTTTGAATTGAACTGTGCGAAATGTGGTTTTGTTTTTTTGGGACAAGATATGTGCTTATGACTATTATGTGAATATTATGCATGATTATTGGATCAGATGGGTACGCTTACCCATTGTTGTGAGATTATTGGATCAGATGGGTACGCCTACCCAGTGTTGTAAGATTATTGTATCGGATGGGTACGCCTACCCAGTATTTGTGTGATTTTGGGAGCGGATGGGTACGCCTACCCAAGTTTGTGTGAGGTCCTGCCCTAATATTAGTGCTCCAGCTGGTAGGCCCTTTAGGTGCGTAAGTGACATATTGTGATTGACTAGCGTAACTCCGGGTTTATTATTGGATGTTGTAGATATGACTTGCTGGTGTTGCTATGTCTTGGTTTGTTAGCACTTATTCACTGTATTTTGTCATATAACACTATTGTCCACTGTTGAAATATTGGCACAACTTTTGGGTTTAAGGTCAAACCTACGAGCTCACCAAGATTATTGTTGACATTTTCGAGTATCATTTTCAGGTGAAGTGAAAGAAGAGTAGTTTAGTGATTGTGATAGCAGACTTAGAAGTATTCCATGTGGAATTTCATTTGAAGTCTTGCTTGCTTGTTGTTTGATTCTAGTATTTGGATGTTTTGGATTAAGTTTAGATTATGGTCCCCTGTGAGGGCATATGAATAATTGTAAGAGATTGTGGATTTTAGTTGCGATTTGGGACATCACTCGAGGTTGTTCGAGGTTGATGGTCTTCATAGCACTTGGAGTTTGTGCAATGTAGTTTTCTCTATTTTGTATCTTGTATTATGATTGATCATTATGTTGCATTCCCGAGTTTCCGCCTTTGTCGGGGTGTGACAGAAACAACTAACCACGAGTTACAGAAAGATACGAGATTCAAGGTTGTTCCTTTTATGATTCGAGATTTAAGAAGACCAAAGACCATTTTTGTTTTCTTGGTTTGTGTTTTAGGTGGATAAAAGTGAAACAAAGAAGTGGTGACTGCAATATTCGTTTTCTTGGTTTGTGTTTTGGGTGGATGAAAGTGAACAAAGAAGTGGTAACTGCGTGTGATTTGTTGTGAGAAAGATTGGGACATGAGTTTTATATTAGGTATTTTGTGTATTTGGGGTTACTTCTAAGTTTATGTATAATTATAAGTATTTATTGGGCTAGACATTTTGGGTAGTTGATTGGGCCAACTCTAAAACATAATTCAAGTGACCGGATTTTGTGTGCTACAAATTTATTTTGTGGCTTAAAATACTTATATGAATTTAGATATTATAATTTAAACAACTAAGATCATTGAGATAATTATAAAAAATAAACAACATTATTTCATTCAAATTCAAACTTTATAACCACATCTGATCAGTAAGATGTGATAGTTAGATTCGGACCTAAAATATCTTAATGAAACAAACACAGCCTTGAACTTTAACATATATTATTGAAGTACATATTTATAGGGTCACATGTTATACTTAAAGTTTCTATAACATTACATGTGCTATCTTATACATTGTAATTTTATCTTGTTCTTTAAAACCTTTTAGAAGGTTTATAGCCTACTTTTTTCTCTCGTATATATGGTAAAAGTTATATGGTATTTGGGAGTGTTGCGGAAGTCAAAATTCCACTTTTCTTAAAGTGTTCAAAACTAAAATTTTGATTTAATTTCCTTAAAACATTCGTTCAAAAAAGACTATAGTCGATGAAAATCTTCTCATACTCCAGTAATTTAAGTGTTAAGTGATTGGCATGGTTAAATACCTAATTAGAGCCAAATGTGTGGTCCAGTGAAGTTGACAAGCTAAAAGGTTGTGACAGGATTAGTCATGATACGGACTGACAGGAGAGTTTATTACGAGGTTTAAGTGTTTGAAGTAAGTGTGTGCGTGTGAACGTGTTTCAAAAACAGGGATATAACATAACGTGTTCATCGAGTTTTTGACGACCTTGGATCAATTTCGATTATTCATAAGCAAAACCTTTTGACTCTTGTAGAGGTTTGGATATTGATTCTATTATTTGCCCTATGTGTGAGAATGTGGTGGAATCGACTAGACATATTTTTTTTACGTGTCATTTAGCAAGAGAGATTTTTCGTAAGATCACGTGTTGGTGGGATGTGAGTTATTCAGAAGCTTCTTCTTACGAAGAGTTGTTATATTGGATATTGAATATTCGACTCTCCGATAAGTATAAAAATCTTCTTGAAGGTGTTTGTTATATCACGTGGTGGCATATTTGGACGTTTCGTAATAAGAGCATCTTTGGTGTGAAGATGCCATCTAAGGCGGCTATTTTCGAAGACGTTGTTTCTCGTTCATTTTATTGGTGTCGATCTAGATGTAAAGCTTCTTTTAGTTGGATTGATTGGTGTAAAAACTCTTATCTTGTCACTTTGTAATTGTCTAGCTCCTTCCTAGTTTTTCGTTTAATAAAATCGCCGTTCAAAAAAAAAATATTTAAAACAAAAGTATAAAAAAAAGAGATGCCAATATCATTTAAGTACAATGGAATGTGGCTGGATACCACATTAACAGCAATCCAAGGCTTGAACATCCAGAAAATCCATTGTGACAAATCCATTGTGACAGGCCACAAAAATCTAACTAAACTAGAAAATCAAAAGCATTACATGACTCTCTACTAACATCCATATATCCTA